>JAOSBK010000001.1:26304497-26321153 GCA_027568895.1 Erythroxylum shatona | reverse complement strand
AGAGTTAGGCCGAGCCCAAACCCAACTACCAAGCCTAAAGTCAGGTGGGTTGGGTTAAGTCCGACCCAACTTATTATCAAGTCTATTTGCTTCTCATTCGTAGGTAAATCACTGGCAGAATTTCGGCATATAAACTAATTAGCCGGACCGTTGACTTTACGGTGAGACTTCATTAATTCTTAGTAAATGAGCCACTTGCTACATAGAAATTAATAAATATATACTTCTGGTGGAAGATATATTAAACTACAGGAAATCATATTTTGTACGCACAAGGCAATAATATAGTATAGTCTTAACTATATAAAAGAAATATGAAACATGCACCATTAAACTCTCTTCGGTTAATCAATCTAACCTTCTAAAGCTTGAGAGTTAGTTGCAACAATCTTTAGACAAACGTGTAAGGAAATTAAAACCCTTTTTTTATGGGAGATTTAATAATTGCTATGTTTTGAAAGAGACTTAAAAAATATATGAGAATATATATTAATTATTAGTTATTAATACAAAATAAATCATTTGATTTTTTTTATCCAAGTGATCATTAAAAATTTTAATAATTGATATAGTGCGTGAAATTTCGAAAACTCGATTGTAAAACTTTTTGTATTTTGATATTTTAAATAATTTTTTATATTAGTGAAATATGTAATTGATTTCATTAAGATGTATGCTAATAATTTATAAATCATATGTTTTAAATAAATTATTTAATAAGTCAATAATTTAAAACTAAGGGACAAAATTAATATAATTGATATTTCTAAATTCACTGTACTCTTGATTTGTCATTTTCCAAATTAATAAAATGAGAATCAAACTCCTTAATTATGATTAAGAACAAAACTAAAGATAATTTTAAAGGAGATTTGACATCTACTTAGGTTATGTCTTTAACTGTCTGTTTGGATGAGCTTATATCAGTATAGCTTTTGTCAATAGAGCTTTTCTAAAAAGAGCATTTCTAAGAAATCAGTTGACTGTTTGACTGTCATTTAAAAAAATCATTTTTTGAAAGAGCTTCATACAATAAACTATTCGGCAACACAAAAATAAAAAGCACTTTTAATTTTAACTATATTTTATTTTGTAATAAAAATTATTTATGCATATAAATATTATTTAAAATATATTAAACAATATTCAAAGCACAATATATTAATTATTATATAATTTTAAACCATATAAAGCATAAATAAAAATATATCTAATCAAATCTTTTATATGGATTATGATATAAATAAAACTAATATAAAAAATAAATATTAAAACATATTTAAAATTAAATAATATTATATAAATCTCAAAATAAACGTGAAGATGTGTTTATGGGAATTGTGGGAAATATGTGTAAAACATAAAGATAAATGAGACTAAAAAATAGGCTCATTAATTAATCCGAAAAATCTATTGAAAAAGAAGTTTTTTTGAAAAACTTCAAATTTGAACTTCTCAAAAAACTGTATTTTAGCTTCTAAAAAAGCTATTTCTGTTAAAAAATGTGCTTTTAGATTTTACAAATAAATACTCAGTTTTCTTAAAAACAACTTTTGCAGTAAAAAAAAGTACTTATTTATTTTCCAAAAGTTGAATCAAACAGGCACTAATTAAGAAATCAAGATTGTAATAACTAGAATATTAAGAAACAATAGTAAAAGGAAAACGTGATGATTTACGCAAAAGAATCATAAAACCAAATCGAAGTTTTATCATTTGGATAATCAGAGAACCTCTTAGGTTAAATATTCTAAAGTACCAATCTTCTTCAAAGTGAAGGAGTGATAGAAAATGTTAACCAATGGTGTTAAACTGAAGTTTAATAGTTCTGCTCTGGTAATCAATTCCCTTACAACTAGTTAGGTATGCCAGCAAACCAGAACTTTTATTGATCAAGCAATCCTGAAAACGACACGTCCTTCTTAATAAATGAAGCTAACTAGACCATAACATGGATAGGTCGCTGTCAAGATTGTATGGAGCTAACTTTGTTTGTTTTCTTATTGTTTTAAATTTCTTTTCCAATCTTTTGGGAGAAGTGAGACAAAGTTTTAATGAAGGATACATTTATATTTAAAAAACTCAAATAAATAATATAAATATATTTTATATTTATGAGTTATAGCCACTAACATTAATATTTAGATAAAATTTAATACCAATAAATTTTGTTAGATTAAAAAATAATTTGTGAATATTTATAGTAATAATGTTCAACACAATAACATCGCAATGCTAGAAATTTAATTATAAAAAAGTATAAATTACGAATTTGTTAATGATAGCTAATATATAAGATTTGGAGAGGTCCAATAATATGTACCTTATTGTTAACTAGTAGAGAGACTGTTTTTAAATGACCCTCATGAAAAAAATAAATATTAAATTATTAGTAGTAGATATTAATAACAAAATATTCAAAAAAGATAATATTACATAAAACATATGATATTCTAATTTTATCTCATTGGTACCTATTTTAACCTAACAAGCTTCTTTTATGTTCGCATCCCTCTATATAAATGTACGATCTATTTAAGTTGCTAAAGTCGTGTTAACTACAAATGGCAACGCTCAATAATGGTACTAGCAATGGCGTTCGTTGCAGTCAAATTGAGGCCATTCAAAGTGTACCACCTCTCAGGGTGACCAACCCTCGGCAGACACGTCAAGTCTTCATGGATGATACCGTCGTCACGGGCGTCTTCCGAAGAAGCCTTAACATAGTTCTTTACTATAACAGGGCCACGAAGGAGGATTCTGGTTGGGTAATAGCAGGGTGGTTTAAGGAGTCATTAATGAGAACTCTGGCGGAGCAACCCATCCTCTGTGGACGCCTAAGGAGAGGTGAACATGGTAATGGAGAGCTAGAGGTCGTGTCTAATGATAGTGGTGCTAGGCTTGTTGAGGCGAAGATTCCATTAACCTTGGAAGAGTTGGTTGACTTGAAGGACGCACAAAAGTTGGAAGCTGAGCTTGTTCTCTGGAACGACATTGATGAAGAAGATCCTCAGTTTTCTCCCTTATTTTATGTTCAGGTTAGTGAAGCATGAGTTTGAAAATAACGCACGAAAACTCCATGCATGTCTCTCCATTCACACTAGTGATGTTTCTAATGTTACAGGTGACCAATTTCCAGTGCGGTGGGTACTCCATCGGAGTTAGCTGCAGCCTTCTTTTGGCAGATGTTTTGATCGAACACAACTTCATTTTGAGATGGGCAAAAATGCACAGAGACATACTCTCCAAGAATGAAGCTCTCAAACTACCTATTTTTTACCTACCAAATCTCAAACCTGAGAATTTTTCTCCAGGTGGCATAACCACAGCGTCAACCAAGAACTCTGGCCAAACTGTGATTTTCAAGACAGAGAGTGAAAGCCTAGATTTGAAGGACGCATTGCGCCTTTCTGTTGAAGAAGCTGAATCCATACTTGGTGCTGAAATGCCGTCGGAGTTCGGCTTCCTCATCAAAGAATCCGACATGGTCATCAAACTACAGATTTGCAAGAAACATGCGCTTGAAATGTTCCCCACGAATCTAGGAACTAGATTGAGTGTTTCGAGTTGGGATGTTCTTGGCATCAACGAGATAGCTTTCCTTGAAGGGAATAAACCTTGTCGTGCTTCTTGTTGGATTGGCTCCACTAACGCAGGACTTGCCGTGGCAATTCCAGTTCCTAGTTCTTCGGAGCTGAACCTAATCGTCACAGTCCCTAAATAATGAAGAGGAGACCTATAGGCATAGCCAATTAATGTGCTTGTTCTCTTCGCTGCTTCTCGAAGATCAGGGATTTCTATACGTACTTTACAGTCTTTACTCAAATCATATCGGTTTCTCAATGAATTCATATATTGGAACTTAAGAAGCAAATGGAGCCAATATCTTCTTTTTTTAGATAAAATCAGACAACACATCAAACTTGCAAGTTTTATGTTGTGTCCTAAGCAGCAAAAAAACACACCTGCAAGAAACCATCCAACTAATTTTGTGACAATTCGAGCGAATAAAATAGTTAGCTATCTTTAGTAAGTCACGTATGCTTAATTTAATGTCTGCAAGTAGGCCACTCACTGAGGGTATATGTTTCTTTAGGCTATGTTGGGATATACCTAAAGTTTTTAATGAAATGAAATGAAATCGAATGATTTATAATATAATAAAATATAAATAGATATAATATTTAAAAAATATTTTTAGGAAGGATGAAAAAGTTTATAATGTAATATAATGAAATATTGTTTGGATAAAGAGTTTATAATGTAATTTAGTGTAAAGTTGTTTATCATTTTACATTTCATTATAAACTCTCCAAATCGAAGGTTTTTTATTTTTACTGTTTAGGATGAAATAAAGTGAAATATGAAATCATTTTTTTATCACATTTCATTATAAACCCTCATCTCAAACAATTGATTAATATTATATTTCATTCCATTCCATTAATAAACCCCCAACTAAATATTGTTTAGATACTAAAGTTCTTTATTTTTATTTTGGTAAAATTGAGAAATAGTAAACTAGAAACGTCAATATTTGGCCTTCTGAGTTATATAAATATGACAAGGAACAACGAATTTATGTTAAACATCATCATTTGGAATTATTTTTCCAAACTTTGGTATATACTCACCTAACAAAATAAGACAAAAGGATCGAATTAACTTTTTGGTCATAATTCAAAATTAAATTAGATTTTAAATAAAAATAATATTATTTTAGCAATTTAGTTGAACTAACTTTTAATTATTTAATCGGGTACAATTTTTCAAAATTTAAATTTGATATAAAATTTAATTAATTTAAAATATTTATACTGATTCGATTGAATCAATCCATGTCTCGATGAATTTGACATTCCTTAGGTAACATATATGATAGGAGTAAAATAGGGATATTCAACATTCCATATTCGCGAATAGATGTAGCTCTTTTTTTTAATTACAAAGGAGAAAATGAGACAAATTACATGACTAAGGAGGCTAATTTCAGTCATATCCTTTAGAAGAAATGAGAGGCATCCTATAGGTGTATTATCAAAAGTGAATCTCAAGTTTAAAATTTACAGTAAAATTGACGAGCCAATCAGCATACCAATTTTTCTGCCTGTAAGTATGGCGATGTAGCTCTTTCAATTGCTTTAAGACGATGAATGAGGCATGTTATTGCATTTGAAGATAAGGTTGGAAGACGATTTTAAGTAGTAGTCAGGTGCATTTCCATTAAATTAATTAATTTTAAATTGAAGTCTTGATAAGATATGACTGAGTGTTAAATATATGAAAAAGTCAGTATAATTATTTTCATATTATTTTAATAATAAATTATATTATGAATATATTTATAAAAATTTGTTAAGGCTGTTTTATAGTAATTTAATACTAAATTTTAAAGATTTTAAACATAAATATTTTTTAAACAAGTAAAATTATGTTTGCATCTTTTAACCCACTTATAATAATCTTAATCTTGGTTTGAAGATTGTGATTTTGCGATAAACCGAGAAAATAATGATTGAAAAAAGCAAATGTTTTTAAAATTTGATCGGAAATTAAATTGATAAAATAAGAGATTTAAGGTTTAAAAAGTTTAACCGATATTAGATTATCGTAACATTAATTAAAGATTGAATAGAATTAAAGAATTTAAAAAAAAATTGAAGAATACTATATTTACCTATAAAATATTTTAAATATAATTAAAAAAGAAAATTATTAAATAAAAATAATCGTTTATTCTAGCTTATAAAAATTATAAATTTTTGTTTATTTTAGCTTATAAAAATTATAAATTTGTAAAAACTAATCAATTATTTAATAAAATGATCAATTTTTAATAACAAAAATTATTAAATTAAATTAATTAAAAATTGGACCGAGAATTGAATCTTATAAAACTGTACGGAAAAAACTTTTAGACTTAACCCCTAAGTCCAGCAGTGTTAAAATGGTCCAAGTCCAACTCAAATGGTCCATTCGTTCCACTCTGGTCCAAGTCCAACTGACAAACTCCTGTCAATGGGCGTGCACTGAGAGAAACCGGAACTGGAGCTTCCTCTTCACCGAGTAATACTGTGCTAGCTGTTGCTAAAGAGATGGGAATTCCTTAGCTCAAAACATAGAGACAAAGAGTAAGGAAACACACCTTGTTAAATATGGAGGGCAGTGATAGCAACACTAACAGTAAGAGTAGTAGTGTGATTGTGAGAGATGAGAGGAAAGGGTTACAAGCAGGATTCAGAATAGAAAACCCTTTCAGTTTCAAAGTGGCTCAAGTCTTTACAGGATTTGGCATTGGTTGTGGAGTTGGCATAGGCGTTGGTCGCCCCTTAAATCTAAGTAAACCCTCTCCGTCTCTCTTTTTGCTTTCTCTGTTCTCTTTTTGTATTTAATCCTACGTAGTTTAGGAAAGCTGATGAATTTTGCGTTTGGGTTCCAATAATAATGCGTTTTTGTTGGCCAAATCGTTTCTTATCGATGAAATTCTTTGCTTGCTTTGGTGTGTTACCAAGAAATTTTAAAAAGGGTTATTTGCTTGGGGAATTGGGTTACTCTTAATTTTGTCTAATTTGCATTTGTTGAACTGCATTAAGATTGCCAGCCTGACATGCTTTTTGAATTTGTTTTGATGCATCGGAAGCATCCCTTGTCTCATCATCGTCTAAATTACACTAGAGAAAAGTGTGAAGTATAAAAGGAGTTTATCTGTGCTCATGTCCCCAAGTTTTGTTTGCTACTGTCATCTTAAGTCACTGCATTTCTACATCTGTACAATCTACAATATTAGTTTTGGTCACACCCCTTAATGGTGGACGCATGTTACTCAACTCGACACAACCTTCCTTCAATGTTCATTGTTCAGAACTTGAAACACGTAATGACTTACATTTAACTCTGTGCGTTAACTTATGAGAGTTTGGATTACTAACTTCGATGAAATTATAACCACCATGCTAATTGGACTTCTTTGGTAAGACATGTTCTTGTCAAAGAACTGATGATCAGAAGCTGGTGATCGGCCATTCTTAATTTTACATACTTACAGCTTTTTTTGATTTAAACTATATTCTAGATGCACTGCCAATGGTAAACCAAGTTATGAGTGCAACTAGAGGTGCAACCGATGCTTTTTCTGGTGTTAGCTGGCATGTGAATAGTGCTGTAAGTTAAATATTTGTACTTACACCTGAATGATACCATCCTTTTCCTGCTGGGTTTATTTGACAAGTTTAGCTAATATTAGCCTCGGCATTTTTTTTTTCATGGTTTTAGTTGAGGAAACTGGGAGCAAACAATATTCAAGCTGGCATTGGATGTGGAGTTGGTTTTGGCCATGGGCTTGGAGTTGGTATGTCATGCTTAATTTCTTATGTAATTTGCTAGAGGCCTGTTGGTTGGATGTTCTTATGTGCTTAATGGGCATTTGATAAGGTAATGAATCAATAATCTTTACGTTATAGATATTCCTATCTTTTATAGAACTTATTGGTTAGTGTTATTTCATCAATCACTTTCTTGTACTTGTCTGGTGAAATTGAAATTCATAGAACTGGATTTGTTACAGGATAGTCGTAGCATTTAAAAAGAGTTTTAATCATTCTGCGTCTGTCACTTTATGAAATTACAATTTATTCTGTGGCTATTTTTCTTATCTTTCTCCTGTGAAGCAGTTATCATCTTCAAATGAGGTTGTTGGGTCAGTTTTTCTTCATGCTAGATGAACAAGTATTGCTTGTGTAAGCATGAGTGAGTAGCCTAATTATCCATTCACCACGAGTAAATTATATAAATACGTAAAAGAGGGTACAACAATAGAGAGTTCCAAAGGATCCTCTATAATATACATAGTGTCAAGAGTTCCCCTCAATCTGGAGGATGAATGTTATCAATGTCCAGGTACAAATATATGAAAACCTCGAACTTGTGAAGGATTTTGACAGGCTTTAGGTGCAAGGGCTGGTAAAATTGAACTTCATAGTATTGGATTTGCTACAGGACAATCATAGCCTTAACCAAGAGCTTTCTTCATTCTTTGTCTGTCTCTTTGTGAAATTAAGATAAGGCATTTGGTAAAACAATGCATTATATGCTTGATGGGGTGTTTAGTAATGCAATGAAATGATAATCTACAGCAATTTGTCTCATCTTTCTACTATGAATTATGAATAGTCTCCAAATGAGGTTTTGTGGGTCAGTTTATCATCACAATAGTTTCCAAATGTAAAAAGGCTTTACATTTCAGGAGGATTGTTACTGAGAAAGCAATCATTTTCTATGTTTTTGTTGCTTATAGAATGGGACAGAGACCTTTATCCTCTTATAAACAAGATTAAATGTTAAGTAGAAACTTTGAAGGAACTCTATGGAATCTTACTTCAACACATCCCTGCTGTTAGTTTTATGTGCTGGTCTTGGTATAGGATCGTTGGTGTACTCTGCAGATGTAATTATAAATGTATCCTTGTACCTCTCCAAATATCTGCCCAACATAGCTAAGCCGTATTTTTTCTCTTGTAGGCCTTGCTTTGAAACCTGGAGTGTTGAAGAAGATTCAGGCTGCTTCTGTTGTACGTGCATAATTATCTTGTATCTTACTTTTCTAATTACTGCTTATTGCAGTCTGTTGTGCATGTATCTGAAACTCAGAACAATTTTTTAGCGACTGATAATGAATGTGATGAAGAGATTTGGAATAGCTTCCAACATACCAGTTGATCAAGGGTCCCTTCTGGTATCTTCCCAAAGTGACACGGGCACATTGAACGAATTGTCAATTCAAAAGCCATCAGGAAATATCTCACAGCTGGCAACAAAATTTCCTGATAAAACATCTAATGGCCTGCATGGTTATGGAAGCATAGGTGCTCATTCAAGTCATCAAAATCTTATGTCAGAAACCAATCCATTGGAGTTATCCTTCAGTAGTAGGACAGAAAAGGTTATTAGCAGCTTTCTCCAGAGCCCAATCCTCAGGGAAGAGGACAGTAATCTAAATGAAATGGTATGCCTGATGTATACTACCAGCCGTACCTTATTTCATGAATTGCAGCTTGTTAATTTGCACTTAAAGGTAGAAAGTATGTAGCATATACACTTTGTATGTATGCCTTCTGGACACATGAAGATGAAAAATGTTTGAATCTTTGTAAATACATGGCTGCAATGCACTCCCATGTGGTGTATTTGAATTGCATATATGCAATCTTTTGTTGTAGCCAGACCTAGTGTAGAACATGTTTCACAAGGCTGACACCTCCGTGCAAAACATTTGCATGTTCATTCCCTACCTTATGATCACCTTATTGTGCGGGGATATTGTACTGTCAGCTTAAATGTTGATTGAAACATGCAGAACTATTCTGAAATCTGAAAAGTGTTATTAGGAATCCATGTTTGCACCTTATTCGCTGTTGGAAAACCTTACTTAAAAACTTTATACTACGAATTTTCTCATTATTTTTCTTTACTTCCTTCTTTTAGTCTGGTTTATACTGAATATGTTTTCCAAATCTATTTTGCTGAATCTCTTTCAAAATCGTCCGTCCATGATTCTCTTGTGGAAAATAATGCCAGGAAAACTCTCTTAGGGTCCTCAGAACCCGTGATAACTTTCTGTGTACATTTCCTCCTCGATGTTGTTGTCTGGCAACAGTTAGGAACTGCTTTTCAATTTTTTAGTGGCATCTTTTAGTAGAGGTGGTTTTCATTTGAGTTTATGCTACTGTGTATGCCTACAATGCTATGTATCCCATCTAATTTTCTAACATATGAAACATGCAATTGCAGGGACGCATCCGGACAGAAAACAACATGCTTCAGATGGTAATGTCGCTGGTCAATTAAAAATTTATCTCATTATTTTGAAGCTACATTAATCTCTTCCATGAAAGCATAATCCTTGGAGAAATCTGGCTTAGTCTAGTGAAAATAAGACTTAAGCATCTCCGTCAATGAGATCACATTGCATGAATTTTGTAATTAGGTTTAACTATTAAGATGTGATGCATAATGAGGTTTATATGTTATAGTTCTCCTGTAAATCCCGTTAGCAGCTTGCGTGAAATGGTCAGAGCACCACCACCATTGAAGCACATTTTTCCCTCATATACAAGAAGTTTCCAGCGTTGAAACCTTAAAACTTTCTCTGGAATTTAGGTGTTAAAACACCAGCAAATCATCGAAGAGCTTATGGAAGAGAATGATAAACTACGCAAAGTACTGGTGGAAGACCTCAAAGTACCCATCGGCAAGCTTCAAGGCAGGTTCTCAAGTAGAAATGAATCTCCATGTGACTCTTGTTTCGAGTGTAGAAGAAAACAAAGAAGGCTCAGATAAATGCCAGTTTTCTGAGAGGAGGTAACTCATGAACACTCAAAATCTGAGCTGGGAATGGTTTTGGACATTTAGTTTAAAGACCATTTTGAAGTAGAGACAAAAAGTTACAAACTTGATACAGATTTCATTTCTAGTTATTCATTGAACTTGCTTTGATCAAAGGTAGGTTGAATAGTTGAGGAGCTGCTGAAATTGAACCTTAGGTAGCCTAATCTTTTTATCATAGGAACCCTTTTATTCTTTTTCAGTGTCCATATTTATGAAGCTTTAACTCTATAAAGGACTCATTAGATCAGTTGATTGACAGTGATTTCATTGTCCCTTGTGAATATGCTGATTTGCAATTTAACATGGTTGTACCGCTTTTCTTTCTACATCCTGTATATTGTTTCTGCTATGCATTATTGTTGAGGAACCAAATAGCTGTAGACAGAGTGCCAGCGTAACCCAATCTCTGATTTGTAACAAGACGCCATTCTACAATGTTTTATTTCCGATCTTTGCCGAGAGATTCAACGTGAGCTTGCTATTCTGAGGCCAATTAGTAGTACCTAGGCAATTAGTAGTACCTTATCCCATTAGACGGCTTACACTGGAAGAAATACAAGAACAAATAATAATTTAACAAGTCTATACTGAATTACAAAAAAGGTTTTACATTATCCTGCAACTCCTAATGACAAAAGAGTTAAAACAGCAATAACTAAACCCCAAACCCCAGCTTCAGATGAGAATCCCAGGAAGATGAAGCTCCTCCTTAACAGTAGTGACCACCTCAACCTGCTTCCTCCAAAGCAGTTCCTTGTATTTGACAGACCTTTAAAAAACAAAGGATTGGCAACTCTAAGCATGCATTCATCAGGGATATATGATACAGGCCTAAATTTACAGGCACATATTCTGTGTACATTATTTAGCTCGACTTGCTTCTTGATGGTGTCTTTTCCTCCGTTCATTGCTTAGAAGTGGTTCAGATGCAGTAGCTGCCAAAAGAAGAAAAAAAAAACTGTTTAAAGAGGTAGATTATGGTTCATATACTGCTGGAGAGGATCATAATCATGCAATGAGAAGGTTGACAACCAACCAACTGCTAATCACTCAGCTACAAAGAAACAGAATGTCCTGAACGGACTGATTCGAGATCGTGAAACTCAAAGAATAGTAGTTCAAAAACGAGAAGATAACTATCTAAACAAATAAAAGAGAGAAGCCATCACGAAAACTTCTTATTCAATCAAGATATCTTGTGACGACCGAATCGATCGACATTGTTGTGAAATCTTCAATTAACATCCATAAAGGAGATTGGAAAAGGGTTGGAATAGCTTAAGGAATGAGCTGTTTTTGAAGCAAGAGAATAGAAACAGCAGAAAGGTTCAACGATTCACTTTACTTTCTCCAGAAGTATCGTGTTTTGGAAGACTCTCTCCTTCTTGAGACACTTGACATAACTTTCAAACGAATTCAGCAGGATAAGTCTTTTTGGTGTATATGTGTGAGCTTCATGGAAAAGGCTTAAACAAGGGCAGAGAAATAAAGTAAAATCCAAATACACCTCCTATAAGAGGAAGCCTAGATAGTTCAATTCACAACCAAATTAGCTTCCTTACATTCCCATGAACACAAGAAATTAAATTTTCTATAGCACAAGCCACAAGCTAAACATTCATCACAACTGTGGACAGATTTCCTTCCTTTATGTGCAAGACCCTGCATTTCACCCTTTTAACCAAATTTCTTCATTAAAAATTTTCCAAATGTTCAAACTTGCTTGGATCTTGGTATTTTAAGAGTGATGCATTTCAGAGGAGTTCATGTCATTACCTTCGTGATTGTGCCGTCCACTTGATGAAGGACTCCTTTTACTGATCTTCTCAGCAATTTCAGCCTTGACCAGGCGTGATAAAAGAAGTCCGGCAATAAGAGCACAAATCATCAACATCAGAAACACAAAATCCCAGCCCTTTGTTGAAAGGAATCCAGTCAAAAGCGGACCAAGGGCTGCACCAATTGATCCAGTGCCATCAATAATGGCGGTCACTGTTGCAAGAGCTCGAGAATTGCCCCTAAGAGAACTGTGGGTGCCAAGGTCTGCAGAAACGGCAGTCGTAATAAGTGCATAGGGTCCATTAACAAACAGTCCCGCAACCATCATAAGCAGGATGTTCACATTCTTTGAGACAGTCCCATAGGTGTGATATAAAAGCATTGAAGGAATTGCAGCATACATGAAACTGGCTGCTGTAGTTGCGCGAGATCTAGTTTTATCAGATACATATCCAGCAATAATTCCACCAAAAATACCCCCAACGTCAAACAGAGTAGATAGATTTCCAGCAGATTTCACAGACATATACTCTCCTCCAATTTCTGTAAAGAAAAACCCTTTTCAATGTACTGAAAGACAGGATTTATGATGAAACATCTCAGACATATGTAAAACTCTAGTTTGAGATTTTCAGAAAAGAATAACAGCCTAGATATATTCCAGCAGCATAGCCTTTTAGATGCTGGTGTTCAAATAACAGAGTTTTACATCATTATGAAATGCACTCATGCAAAAGGAAGCAGCCCAAAGCATGGTATATTGCTCTAGTCTGTAGGCAATCTACTTTAACCTTGGTTCTTCCCACTAACCCGTCCCCCCAAGGAATAAAAGAACACGATTGAAAAAAATGCAGCAGCTTTTCTGTACCCCACTATTGGTTATAGGCACACACCAGATAGCATTGATTTGAAAAATCACAGTTCTATTATGAACTCCTTTAATACATAAGAAGTCTAGTTTTCTGTACAAGCTGATTCAAAGCTAGTCTATTATGTGTCGTTCCCTCCAAGTAATATGTAGTTATGGGTAATATCTGTGACTACTCGAAGAACATTCATATAATTCATTATAGGCCTCCAACTAAGGTCAAAGATCAGAAGCTATAATGACCAAGAATGTATTCATGAAATATGTTTGCATGCAAGAAACACAGTGACCAATAAAAGCTTGAGAAGAAAACTGAGCCACAAATAAGATCAAAGAGGCAGTTCTCATTAGATTTTATGCAAAATACCAATAACAATGATACTGACAAAAGCTCATTAATCAGGAGCATAACTTCATCTCGTTGTCATCAAGTGCCAAAAAATTCCAGACTGTATGTTCCAAACTTCAAAACAAACATCGAAATCTTTTGGATAACTGATGCAAGATGCCACTAGTGTAATATTAAACAACTGTAGCCAACACTAGAAAAGACTTCTCTTAATTGTGAGAAATGAACAACTTTAGCAATTTCTTCTCACCCTGTTGCAAAGATATGTAGAAATAGCAAAGCAGAAACATTAATTAAAATCAGAAAACATTTAACAAAATGATACATTTGGAGTAAAAATCTAAATTGCAATCAGTAAAAGAGTCAACTGGAAGAAATTACCTGTCTGGCTCAGATAAAATGGCAGCCAATACAGAAACGTGTAAGCTACAAGTTTGGAAAAGAATAGGCAAAGTGCAAAAGGTATCACTCCTGGAATTAAGCAAGCTTCACCAAGCCCAACACTTGTCCTAAGCCCTGATCCACAAGGAGCAACAGTACTCTGTTTATCTTCCAAAGTGCTATCTTTCCGAGCCTGGCCTTCTAAATCACTAGCTGCAGTGTAATTTGGGCAAGGGAATCCAATGTCCTCCGGATAAGCAGGCAAGAACAAGAATACCAACACTCCTCCCATTACAATAAAGGCACCTGGAACTATAAAAGACCATCCCCAACCATAGTCCAAAACACTAGCAGCAAGAAGGGAGCCACTAATATTTCCAACTGAAGTATGTGCATTCCAAATGCCCATTATTAACCCCCTCTTCCTTTTTCCAAACCAATTCCCAATCACAGCCACAACAGAAGGCCAACCTGTGGCTTGAAACAACCCAGCAACCACTTGCATTACCAAAAAATACCAAAAAGCATGAACGTTCCAAAAATATCCCATCCCAAATAAACCCACAAAAATGCCACTTCCAATCATCCCAAACGCTAAAAACAACCTCAAGTCCAATGTGTCACCCAAATGCCCAGCAACATACATACCCATAGAGTAACATGCAAGAAAAGCCAAATCAGTCTCACCCAACTTGGAAGTCCCATCTTTCCCATTAAACGGATACCAACCTTCAGACTTCAACCTATCCTTGTTCCTAACCCTGAATTCATCCTTAACAAAGATGCTGCCAAGTGGCCATGGATACTCATGCAAGTGCTTTGCCTCAGGATCCAACACACTCTTGACGATACTACTCGGTTTCCTAGATGCATGATAACAAGCATATGCTACGAAAGTAATCAACAAAACTATGTACCTATACGTATTCAGGCTCCAGTCTCTGCCTCTTAAGCTTCTTATAACCAAAATCCCAGGTGGCGTTTGCCTCACAGTGTCAAAATCGCTAGACATCTCTCTTCAACCAAATCCAAATTGCCCCCAGAGAAGATTACATCGAAATATTTCAACTTTCTTGAAAAAGTATTAACCTTGCCATAACATAAACAACATTTCGTATTTTTACCAGGACGAGAAAATTCAAAAAAATGAGAAGAAAGCAAAAAACTTGCCCCCTAGAAAGAAGCAATAATCGAACTTGAAAGAAAACCAATGTTGGATCATGATTGGATTGCCGGTTTAGAAAAGGCCAAATCATCAATGAAGGATACTTTTTTTATCTTTTGAGAGAGAGACAGATAGATCAGAGAAGACGTGAGGGAGAGAGAGAATGGCGGGACGGGCAGAGAGTCTGCAACTGCGTGAGGACGCGTTTCAAACATGGAGGTCATCTCAAAATGCGGTTAGCTTGCTTCCATGACACGTAGCTTTTCGTGACGGTGAGTAGTGTGAGTGAAGTGGCGTTGGGTTACCTATTTGATGCCACGTGGCATAAGTAAAGTTTGGAACTTTAATACGTGTTATATTTGTAGGTGAGTTGGTAAGGGATTCTCTTGATTTAAGTGAGATCGCGAGTTTGAATCATCCTTATTTATGTAGCCGTTTAAAACTTATGGCTAAAGTTTTGCCTCTCGCAAGAGACTTACCTGAGTCTAGAGAAAATTAATCTAAGTATAAATAACTTAAAGGTACCTTCCTATAATTAAAATCCTCTTAAAATATTTCGTGGCAAAAAAATAAAAAAGTGTCATTCTCTTTCGGTTTTTCCATTGGCTCAATAACGCGAGAAATATGATGTTCTAAAAATTTAGCGGCACAGAGAAATGATGGTTTTGGAAAAAATTATTTTTTTTTAAATTAAGCTTTAGATATACTCTTTATCATATATTATTTTGAATCAAATATTAAAAGATTAATCGAAAGTTTAAATTCACTAAATTTGTAAATAATTAAGGACATAAATTAATTTTTAATTCTGTTCGCTTTTATTAAATTTGAACTTAATCATCAATTGAAAATTTTAATTTAGTTATAAAACCTCATTATATTTTAATTACATTTAAATAGTTAGGTTAATTTCATAAGTTTGACTAAGTTCCCATGATTAACAAACAAAAATTATCTTACATGTGACTAATTAGTTGGATTATAGAAGATAAAAATGAAAATAAATTGAATTATATAATCAATGATTCACTTTTTGTATTTAATTATTGGTTTTTTAATTCAAATATTGACTAAGTGAGATTGTAACCTTTGATGATAACAAAACATGTTATTAATAACAAATTATATTTTGATAATATTAGTAATTCTATTATAATAAAATGATGCAATATGTAAATGATGAAGTTCAATTGATGGATAAAGTGAGTAAATGAATCAATTGAAACAAAATGAACAATCAAATGAATGGAGAAAATTAATAATATAGAGAAAATATACAATTTAAGTAAAAACCAAGAATAAGGAGGAATTAAGTATATCAAAACTTAATCAAATCATTGTAATCTTTTTTTATAACTTTACCTTGGCCATTTCAATGAATTGAGAGTTTAATCATTACATAATTATTTGCATATAGGACATAATGCATCTTCGTAGTCCAAATAAATTTTGTTTTAACTTTAAAAAAATCCTATTGATCTTTAAAATATTCTTTTAAAATTTTAAAATGATTTTGAATCAACTTTTAGTCAAAATAACGTGGAATGATCTTTTAAAAAACCTTGATAACATCTTTGAGAACGGCTTTATAAACACAATGGTCGACCAAGTACAATCGACCAATATAATATTTTAGCACATCAATAAATTTATATATTGGTTCAGCCTGATTCTGGCGAGGCTGCGTTTGGTTGTTGAGATCCATGAGGATTGTTTGTACCGGCTATGATA
>JAOSBK010000001.1:26288181-26301493 GCA_027568895.1 Erythroxylum shatona | reverse complement strand
CTAATCATAATAGTCATTCAAGTTGAAATCATCAAAATCAAGGCATTTTAAATGGACCGGCCGGTTCTTTCTTTCACCGGTTCAACGGTTTTTACCGATCCGACCGCAAAATGAACGGGTTAATCACTCACAAAAAATACGGACTAAACCGGACCGTTTCATGCTCTGGTTCACCGGTCCAACCGACCGGTTCGATCCGATTTTTAAAACACTGGTTAATATGGAAAGCGAGAGTGTTAGAGAGGAATTCTCCCTGAATTTGTAAATAACTTTTATTGATGACATAAGTGGGCTTTAAAAAACTTTGAAAGTAGAGTTCTAAGCTACCAAAATACTAAGGTATATTTAAACAAAATAAGAAATGAAGAAAGTAATCGATCGTTGCAAAAAAGAATCACTAGCTTCACAAAAGAATTCAATTGAACAAAAGTAAATTTCTAAGGTAAATAAAGCTGGAAAATAACAAAAGGCATATGGAAAAGGTTTATTGATCTCTCTAGACAGTGATTTTTGTTGTATCGTGATGGTTTGGAGATTGTGTTGTTGTCCATTTCATTGTCCAAGTGTTGGTAAATTTAGTCTTCTTATCGTTTGGCGACTTTTGTCATAATTGCCTACTTCCTTACATTTAAGCTAACTACCTACCACTTTCTCCTTAACTTTCGTTTCCTAGAATTCAGCCTTAATTAACTATTCAACGTCCAATTCACTTAGTCATATTCTTGTTAACTATCTCCTTTTATTTTCTTACTTCCAGTTCATTCCCTTACGTTTTAGATAACAATGTTATTGCACTATTTTAAAAGAAAATATGTCAATTGAGTATTAACTATCCTAAATTCTTTAATCCTGGACTTCTCAACTAATTTTCGTGTGTGTGAATTCTCTAGCTACATGACCTCTAAGAATTTCAGTATTGGGTCACTTTCACTTGTAGTCCATATAGGCAAAATTAATTTAGGCTCTCAGCATCATCATCATCATCATTATCATCGACACCTAAGCAAAATTAATTTAGGCTCTCAGCATCATCATCATCATCATTATCATCGACACCTAATAAAAGTCCAGTTACAGCATAGTATCTAGGGAGATCCGATAATATGTAGCCTTACTCCTACCTAGTAGAAAAGTTATTTCTGATAGACCCATATTTAATGTGTCATGACTATACTACAACAATATAAATGGATGTGCTTACATATAAAAAAATAAAATAAGTAAATAATTAAATCAAATAAACATAAAAAGGTGATTAACTAGTAAAAATAATTAAATACAAAAGTGCAAACAATAAAAAAATTTAAGTTTAAATCTAAAAACAATAATAATAAATAATAAATAGAAACCATATAAATAAATAAAACTAAAATAAAAAATAGGCAAGGTAATACGAAGTAACGTGCATACAAAACATGTCAATTAGGTTATCAATAGATACACTTGAAATAACACATGAAAGCACCACTTAAGTAAATTTGTGCATTAATGTGAGTTGTTTATATGGAACATAATGAATTAATTTCTAATATGTTTTACCAAAGGTTTGGGAGATAATAGTGACTGATGACCATGATACAAGAAACCAAAATTTTGAACATCTTATCCTTATATATGAGATAAATATAAATGATTGTACGAAGATGAAGTGGATCTAACAAAAAAGGGTGCAGTGTTTAAAATCTTTTAAAATGAGAAAACTAGTAATGAGAAAACCTCCACAACTGAGAGTGATGAGAATTATATAAAACTCATCATAAAGAAATTCAATAAAATCTTAAAAAAGAAGAGGGACAAACTATCAAAGAAGAAGATGAAAGTGCTTGAGGCTATATAAGATGTCACACAAGTATGTACTTTATGATAATAACAATGGGGCACTCTCTTCCTGAATTTTTTATTATGGTATGATTTTAATGTTGAACTTTTGTATGACGACTCAGTTGAATGCCTAAAGGTTATAAGGTTAAAAAGGAAGAAATTATCTTCCAAGCATAAAGAGATTTTAAAGCTCCATTAATATGAGAAATTAAAATGTGATGTTTATGACATGATAAAATCTAAAAGTATGGTTATTACCAATGACAATAAGCATGAGTTGTTGTATAAGAATGAGGCATTAAAGAAGGAGATCAATCATAAAATCATTTTTAAAATTTACTAAGAGCAGTAAAATTTGAACAAAATTGAGTGCACTTATTATAGCACACCTCTTATTGCCAAAATAATTTTTGTAAGGAGAAATTGTATTTATAATGATAAGCTATTGCCTAAGTCATCATATAAGCATATAAATACATAAACCTTTTAATACTTGTACATTATCTTCTATGTATCAAGGTAAAAAAGAAATCCATATTTTTATGTATGGTTCACATCCTAAACTTAAAAATAGTTCACAAGATAAAAATAGGAACAACTTTTATACAAGATCACACAAAAGAGGGTACATTATTATGGTCATTCACATATTCTTCTTTATCATCAAAATGACATAAAATAAGTTCATATCATAATATACCCCATAATAAATAAAGAAGTATGACATTTGCTTGAAATCACTATAGGTTACACTTTTATTTTTCAAAAAAGCATGTTATATGGTAAAATCTCTTGTTAAGCCTCACTATCACATAAGAAGAGCTCTTAATTTCTCATATATGTAAGAGATTCATACCCCTCACGCATAAAAAAATGTATATAAGCCGTAAATTTATAAGTCTTTCTCACATGACATGAATAATTTTAATTATCGTCATATAAGGTTATTTTTGGATGATTATGGATGCATACATTAGAGATTGCTTTTTGAGACAATGTTTGTTAAGTAACCTTAAAGAATATAAGTTAACAAGATTTAAGAACTAACTCTCAAAGATGCAAGTTTATGTAAGTAACTAGAACACTTTGATCTTCTTCTTTTTTGGTAGGTTAATATCAAATGGATCTAAATGAATGCCAACAAGTAGTATCACTTCCATATATATCAAATGAGAAACATTAATGATATCTCTAACAGTTAATTTTAAAAGAAATTTACCAACTGCGACACATAAGCCAAGTAAAAAAAACCATATTAAAAGATTAATTGTTGAACCAAGTAAGAAAGAAAAGGATGCAACTAGTGATGATATATTAAAAGGAGGTAACTACTTACTTTTATATAAATATTTATTTGGTATGCACGTTTAGAGGAAGAAAGCAATGTTATACATACATAGGAGGATAAAGAAAGATTGATGTTTGAATTTAGTACATGGAATTATAAAAATTGATCATTGATTTTATATATGTTTTTTATATACAATTTTCCCATATGATACAATATTTGAAAAGAGAGGAAAGAGTTTTTTTTAAATTCTTATAAGATTATATATTATCTACCCTTTTTTTTGTTGTTGACAAAAAGGGAAGAGAATTACGATATTAAAACTTAATCACTCATGATTTATAGATTAAATGAGAGCATACATTAGTACATTACATATTGTTTTAACATCGGAGAAGCTTAATATCAATTATTTTATTTAATATCACAAATATTTTGTTATAATATAAAAATGAGAGATTGTCGACTAGGTGTGGCCTCAATCAATTATTTTTTTATCCTAACAAAATATATTACCATTAATGAATTTATTTTTGTGATATTAACAATTCTATTATAATCGAATTAAGCAATATGTGAAAGATGAAGTTCAATTAGAATGTAAGGTAGCAAAGGAGTCAATTGAATAAATTAAGATTCAACAACAACACTCGGTATGAATTTCGAGGAAGTTCCCACCTTACTCTAATTAATATAGAGGTTATTTTTAAATGAATAAATTAATAATCAATGAATAAAAAATAAGCAAAATGGAGCATATATGCAATTCAAGTAAAGAACCAAAAAGAGGAGGAATTAAACATATCAAGACTTAGTCAAATTATTGTAATCCTTCTTATAACCTTATCTTATTCATTTTGATAAATTAAGGACTCAATCATTTCATAATCATTTGTATATAGAATATAATGTATAAATATTTTCATAGTTCTTGTATGTCGTATTAATTGACCAATATAGCATATTAGTATCGGTCGATCAATGTGTCAAATTAGTATACCGAAGTTACTATCATTAGTTATTGCAACTACTAATTTTTGTTTCTAACTATTTTTATGTTGTTTTAAATATAAATGGACTAAGTGTAAGTCATGAGAAGCTTGTTGGATATATTTGAGAGTTGCTAAGTGACTTAAAGGACTAGAGAATTCATATGTGCATAGCTTGATGCTTTATAGAGTCATTGTTCACAAGTGTCAGCAAGAGAATCAATTTTTAAGTTTTGTAATTGTTATAATTAGAACATATTTAGTGGGGATTGCTATTTACCTTGAAAAAGGAAGCTTACACGTGTAAGTGCAAAAGGATAGAACCCGACAGACCGCTGCAAGAGGATAAGCCATTTTCTCTTCAATTTCCCTAACCAGCCGGTTCTTGAAGGTCATGGCTTACCATTGATTCTCCCCAATTTCGCCTTATTTGCAAAGCTCTTTTATCCTCACCATCTTCTCCCAAATGGGTTCCAAGATTCTCCCTCAGGTGCCCGCACTCACTTGTCTATCCGTGCCTATTTGTTGGTTATGTGATTTCGCTTCTTCAATGGTTTTTTTGAGTTTTTTTCCAGGCATTAGTTGTAATTCCCAGAACCTCAGTTCAGCTTCCTCCTCCAAGAAGACTGGGGTTCTCCTGTAATGTCAAACGAGCTTGCGGTCTGAGCTCTGGTAGTCCGTTTTCTCGTGTGGGGTCGAGCTCTATGCAAGGAATCAATGCGGTCTTTTCCAGGTTGAGTTTTGTCGCGAGGGCGGAGGAGTCAGTATCCGGTGGGGGTGAAACGGTGGTGGATAGCGAAAATGTTGGGGAAGAAGAAGGACCAGTGGATGTTGTTGAAGAAGGGGACGAGGACGAGGTTCAGGCTGATGAAACAGTTAAAGAACCCAGAAAGCCTCGTGTGAAGCTGGGAGAGATAATGGGGGTAATTTTCTTAGCTTTTTAAAAGTAGGAGTGTTCAAAGAGGAATTGGAACTAAACCAAGTAGGACGATTGAAAGTTTTCTTTTTTCTATGATTCGACTGAGGTTACTTGTACATTTAACTAAGAATGTTGCTTATTGTTGTGAATAACACCCCTTTCCTTTTAATTAGATACTGAACAAAAGAGCAGTCGAGGCATCACAAAAGGAAAGACCAACACCAGATATTAGGACTGGGGATATAGTGGAGATTAAACTGGTAACTTGCTATTTGTGCTTACTGCATCATGATTAATGATGTTATAACTTTTTCTATTAGCCCATTTTGGATATTGGTTCATGTTTTTTTACTTACAGGAAGTTCCTGAGAATAGGCGTAGGCTTTCTGTTTACAAAGGTATTGTAATGTCTAAGCAGAATGCTGGAATCCACACAACGATTAGAATTCGAAGGGTTATTGCCGGCATAGGGGTTGAAATTGTATTCCCTGTGTGAGTACTTCCGACTTGCAGTGTCATACTTTTGTGAAGACCGATATAGTTTTGTGTGATTATGTTCTATAGGATTCAGTATTTGAGATTAGATAAATTTGGTAGTCAAGCTAAGTGTGTTAGTGCTATATTCATACAGTATTTGACCTTGATGAGACTATGACATTAATAATGTTCACTTCTGCTATTGTAGCTACTCGCCAAATATCAAGGAGATAAAAGTAGTCAACCACAGGAAAGTCAGACGGGCAAGATTGTATTATCTTAGAGACAAGCTTCCCAGGTTCTCGACTTTTAAATGAACATATATGCGGCCACTCGTGTGTTCTTTCTCTGAGAAGGGCTAATCTTGACTGCCCAAATACAGAAAGAACCATATTACTGCATCTTCAGGATTTCATTTTCAAGTTAGTCAAAATTTCTGTAAGGCGAAACGATGGATCTTCCTTGTGCAAAAACGAATACAATTTCACACGTCAGTTTTTGAACCAGTACCACTAGTTCAGATCACTGATGTTTGCACTTGTTGCATTTTGTTAGTTAATGAGAACCTCTTTTGCAGATATGTCTAGTTCCTGTGCAGGAAATTTATGCCGATATTTGTAAATTGACAATTATATATCGTGTTATTTTGATGCTATCGGTATCTACTTTCGAATTCAGGTTCAATCATTCTGCTTCTATTAAGTTCTATCAGTTGAAGTTACTTAAGACCACTTTTTAGGTGGGAGAAGTTTGGTTGTGTAGATTGATACAAGAAATTAATGCAAACTAAAATCTGAACCGTGGTGGTTCATCTTGAAAGCTTGATGCATGGAGAATTGTTCTAAGCTAACTTGTTTTGGTTGAACAAGGGTGCTATAATGTATCCGGTTGGCTGATGAGGATCGACCATTGTTAAAAGAAGAAGCATTGAAAACCGAGAATGCATTGCAGAGAAGGGGTTTGCTTTAGCTAAAGGTTTTCTGACATAGAACGTGTTGGTTAGATGAAATCAGGATTTGGCTTAATCGTAGGTTTGCTTGATTTTTAGAACCCCAAGTCTGCAACACTTCTCAAGTCTTGGAAGGTATGTGCATTCAAGTGCCTCCATGATTGCACCTTATTTAATCTCCTCAACTTGGAGATATGTAACACCTCTCCAGTCTTGAAAGGTATGTGCATTCAAGCGCCTCCATGTTCGCACCTTATTTAATTCCTAATGTCTCAATCATGGTGACTAATTAATTTTGGTTGGAACTTGCTCTCCACAACCCAACTTTCAATTTCTTGCTCAGGTGTAACTTAATCTCAGAGAACAAAATTGATATTGCGTTTAAGCAAACCTATCTTTGTTTCTCATTTTCGTATCTTGCATGTCTTGTTCACTTGTGCATACATACAAGCATCTGTTTTGTTTTTGGGCGTAATGATGCTTGAAAACGGCACTATTAGGTGTAGAACGTGACAGATTTTTTAACCAAATTCATTCGGTAGATATAATTTTACGTCAGTGAAATGATAGCAAGAAATTATAAAATTAAGATCTTTTTAATTATCTTTGTAATAAACTAAAAAATATATATTTAATTTATTTTTTATTTTTACTAACTTTTTTAGGTAATTACAAAAAAAATCTCAAACTTTATTCAATTATAGCTCGAATTTAAAAAAGTAACAATTAAATATTCAAATTTTTAATTTTTTAAATTATAACTTGACGTTTGTGTGTCTACTAAGTTTATTAACTTAATTTACCTCGTATTCTAGAATCAATACACGTCAGATAAAATTAACATAACTAGGAACAATTAACCAAAATACGGCGTTTAATAACATAACTAAAACTATGTCATTTTTTGGAATGAAATTCCTAAATCAAAAACGGCCCTTCTTTCTGGCACATACATCTGTTACTCTTCGGTTCGTTCTCGAACCTCGCATTACAACGCCGGAAGCTCAGTTTGTCCTAAAGTGAAGAGATTACGGTTTGTTTGTCTTCATTTTTTATTTTTATTTTTATTTTCAAATTTAGTAAAAAAATTTGTTTGTTTGAATTTTTAATTTTAAAAGTTTTTTAGTTTTTAAAATTTATGAAAATCACGAAAAGTGAATTTTTTTTGTTTTTGTTTTTATATATCAAGATTTACTATCAATTCAAAATATTTAATTTAATAATTAAAATATATTAAAAATAAATATTAATTTATTTTAGTAAAATAAAATAATTTTTATTGATGATTTATTAACAAATATTATATAAGAAATAAAATAAATTTTAATCAATTAAAATAATTTATATTTAATTTTATCTTACATGTAGTAATTATCAATAATATATAAAAATAAAATTGAAGAAATTAAAAAAAGAAAAAAACAGAAGTAATCAAATAAAAAAAAAAGTACAGCAAAGACATCGTAGGGTCCCACGTCCAGCTTGGTCACCCAAATAAGTAATTAGTAAGCATTGGAAGCGGGCGTCACCTTCATAAATGATGGCCACGTGTCGTACCTCTCTCTCTCTCCGAATTGTACAAGTCAAGGTAAGCTCCGTCTGTCATGTTTACATTCTTACCCCAACGTTGCACATAATTACCAAACTACCCTCTCTCCTCTTGTTCTTCATCTAGTGTAAGAGCGAGCGAGACACGGACGGACCACTCAAGCTCGAAATACTCGCCTTAAACATTGACCCAAGTTTTCTTTTTTGTTTATTTAATCAAACTCCATATCTCTAATCCCAATTCAAACGCCACATTCCTCTAACTACATATCATCATCTTTGTCTCTCTTGATTGTCTTCTTCTGTTTCTTCGCTCTCTCTCGGCAATTTTCAGTGAGACTTCTTCTTCTTCTTCTTTTTTTTTTTTTTTTTCCTTTTGGTTCGGTCGCGCCTTTGTTTCCCTGTTGTTTCTGAGTGGATTGGCGGGTCTTGATCGGTTTTGTGTGTTGTTGGTTGATTTGGGTTGTGGAAAATTTTGAGCTTGAGATTCATAGATTGATCTGGTGTGTGACTGGTTGGTGCCGACATGACCGCCGGTGGTGGTTCTCAAATGGTTACTGTACATCCCGACGAGCTCAGGTTCATTTGTAAGTTTCCTCCTTTTCTTTTTCTATTCCATTTTTCGTTGGATTGAATCCCAAATTCAGTTTTACGGATCGCGTTCATTTCCCGGGGTGCGCGTGTCAAATTACGTCATTTGTGCGTGCTGTGCATGTTATGGGGAAGAAAGAATTAATTGATTGGATCAATTAGATTGAGAGTGTTAAGATGAGATATATGTGGGCGATGGTTGCTTTGAAATTTTCGTGCGAATGAATCAACCTGAGCTATACACTTATTCTTGATCTTCTTCACCTCATCCCATCTCCTTCGAGAAATGGCAATATGTATATCTGTTATGATAATTCGATTTTGGATGCTTCCATTTTTAGACAGCTTTTGTTTGGTTTCTCTTGTGAATTAGATAGCTTCTTTGATAATTGATTTGCATGTTTGAATTTGTTGAATTATTGGCTATTGCTTAAGCTTTGAGATCCATCGGAAGTTGCGTTGGAAAATTGCTGCCATCTTTCTTTCATTATTTTATCTTTGTTGTGTTGCGTCTCAGAAGCCATGTTACGAACATTCATGCATTTACTTAGTAACCAAGTTGGCATTTGAACCAAATAATTTTGGAATTCAAATGAAGTGAATCATTATGTTTGGAATAAACGATAATGTAATTTAATCTAAATGAATTTTTCTTTATCTTTGGCTTGATATACTGATGGAATTGATTAAGAATGTGTCATTTCCTAATATATCCTTATTTTGCCCCACCATATAAAATAACAGTGTTTTAGACATCACTTAGGATGGTCTAATGTGTGTTATAATTGGAGTAAATTATGTTGATTCTATGGAAATTTCAATTCCATACTTTTGATGCTCCAAACACATGACATGAGGAGTTGTAACCTTGTTCCGAATGGACTCACTGGCCTGCCTTATTTAACTTATGGTTTCTTGAATTAGATGGTTACCTTTTGGTCCTTCCCAAGTTCTATCTTTACTTGTTGTAGTAACTTGTTAAGATTCAAACTGTAATACTCCAATAACGGAGAAGATGTTCATCCAAGTTGGGTCTGTTAAAGTGGTAATAAGAGCTATATAAATAATCAAACATGGCAAGCTATCTGCTTTTCGTAATTAAAGTTGAGGGACAACTTTACAGGTGCATAGATTTAAAAGTTGAGAGTTACATTTGGCTTTTTGATTTATAGTTTAGCTCATAGTCTCTGCTCCTACCCCCCGTGTTATGAGTGGCTTCAATCTTTTTAAGAAATTTTCTTTTCCAACCCATGAATGTTTACAATTTTAAGGGAAGTATTTTCTAGGCTGTATGATATTTGCAAGGAGTAGCTTAAACAAACTTGACATGTGGATGGAAATCCCAAATCATGAATATGCCGGAACCTGACAATCTTTTCTTTTTAAAATTTTCATATGTTACAGTTCGCATGCCAAACCTCTTGTATGATGTATTCTTGCCTTGTAGTTACATCCTTGTAAGAGATTAAGATAACGAGCAAGGTTGTTGAAGATTTTTGCCTCCTAAGCAAAAAAGTTGATTTATTACAGTGAAGAAATAAATCTCTCTTGTCATCCATTACGAGCTTCTTCATCAACTTCACACTACTTGCTGCTTGCCTGTAATAGGTGCCAAATGTTGAAATTGTTCTTTGTTTGTCAGCTATATTTAAGGCATTGTACTCGATGTCAATATGGTATATATGTTTACTTGGTGATGCATTGTTGTAGAAGGTGGGTTAAAGCAGATAAAGATTAAGTTGCATTTTGGATATCAATTCCTGATGACTGTTAGTACTAAGAAAATTTTTGATAGAAAATATATACTTAGCCGTAAAAAAATGATTGCGCTAACTGTTTGTATGGGTTTTGAACTGGAATGCGTAAGCTTGAATATGTGCTAGATAGAATTGTGAGTGATGTATGCTAATGATTATCAATGTAATCACTCCTTATATAAGCTTGTAATTTGTAATTGTGACCATCAATGCCCATTACAAAAAGGTTATCATATGATCTGTACACTTGTTTCATCCAGCAGCATCCTTACGAAAATTTCAAGTTCTTGGACTTACTGTGATGTTGCTTATCTGATCAGTTGAACTGGAGAAGCAAAGCTTTTGTGACCTTAAAGTTGCAAACAATACAGAGCACCATGTTGCTTTTAAGGTCGAATCTGCCTTTATCGATAGAATACATCTCTGCAAGCTAATGGCTACTTATATGCATGTCTTGATTATGGTTGCTTTGCCTTTTTGTCTCAGGTTAAAACCACTTCCCCTAAGAAGTACTTTGTGAGACCCAACAGTGGTGTTATACAACCTTGGGATTCATGTGTCATTAGAGGTGCTGCCTATTGCTCACAAAACTTTTTTTTCCCTTTTAGCCAAAGATGGACCTTATATAAACGAGATGCTTTCTAAAGCTTAAATGTTTTAGCATCAAAATGATAAGCTGAGCAACCACCAAGTTATGCTGTAAATCTTTTGTCTATAGATGAGTAAATTGGCTCGAATCGTTATTACCCATTGCTTGTATATTATCTCTGTCATGCTTTTATGCTATTTTATTCTTTTTCCAGTTGGCATAATTATTCATTTTGTTGAACATTAACCACTGATCACCTTTTGGCCTTCAGTTACTCTTCAAGCTCAACGTGAATACCCTCCAGATATGCAATGCAAAGATAAGTTTCTCCTGCAGAGTACAACAGTGCAGCCACATGTTGATGTTGATGAACTTCCACCAGATCTCGTGAGAATGCTAACTTGGAAAAGAATCGAAAATTTTTTGTTTAGTAAGCTAGATTGTATTATTTTGGAACTAGTCTTATTTATATGCATCCGATGTTTGATTGTGACTTCAGTTTAATAAGGACAATGGTGAAAAGACTATAGAGGAGTGCAAACTCAGAGTTGTGTATGTTTCTCCCTCATCAGCTCAAGGGAGTTTGGAAGATGAAGCATTAAGGGGTTCCACACAAAGTTCTGATCCTAGTTCTGTGAGTTGGCTTTCATTTTTTTTCTTTTTGTTGGGTTTAGTTTGTCTGCGCTTCGATTAAATTACTTCCTCAGACCAGTTAAAGATACGGGTGCAGATGGGATCTAGGGAATTTAAGGGGAATAAATTCCCCTTCCCCTTCTTCACTGAGATTTGAGCATATGAGGTTGATGTTTGCAAATTTTAAGAACCAATGTCACTTAAGGCATGGCTTGTACAAAGAAAATGATGTGGGTTAGCATACATTTCTACATATCTTGCAGCTACCGTCATCGAGCGCCTTCATGCCCAACAATTGTGAATAACTGAAGCGATCGTCTTAATTATGAACAACAGTAGAATAACATCGTGTATAGTGTGCAGGAAATTTTCCCAAATCTTGGATAATTGGGTACCACTTAGTGTAGTCTTGGAATTTTGTTTGGTAGGGCTAGAGCAAACTGTGGCTTAAGCTGTCTAAAGTTTCAAAGCTTTACAACCCTTACAATCTGTTATTTTACTTCTGTAGTATATATGTCTGTTTAGGATTAAACATGTTCTCTTTTTTGGGTTCAGGCTGTACAGCGTCTCAAGGATGAAAGGGATGCAGCTGTTCGGCAAGCACATCAACTGCAACAGGAACTGGTATATACTTTGTACTTCAGTCTAGGTCCTTGTTTTAATTTTATTCACTTTCCGGTTCAAGCTTTAAACTAATGGCCGGTAGGCGTATTACTTTAACTGATTACCTAATATTGGTGGGAATTGATTTGATTTGAACATAAGAAATAAAGAGAAGTTGAATAACATAATGTGATTCACCTCTTTTTTAATTCAGTAGTCAGAAGCACAACCTTGTTGATGATTTTTGTTTTGGATTCTTAATTCAGGACATATTGAAGAGGCGACGATATCGGAAAAGTGATCCGAACTTCTCGCTCATGTTTGCATTCGTTGTGGGGCTCATCGGAATAATGGTTGGCTTCCTCTTGAAGCTTTCACTGTCTTCTCCACCAACAGAATAACTTGGAACAGCTGGGACCTTAGGAGACAAGTATACCTGTGGATTACTACTGTATAATTTCTGGGGTTCTGTTGTCTGGAAAGGATCCTTAAATTTCTTGTCTTGGTTTTGTATATGGTTGCAGATTTTGTGGGGTTTGCTGGAATTTATTTGATTGGATTCGTATGTTACTGTTAGTGTGACATTGGTAGATAGTTTCACATTACCTTGTGTAGGCTGCTTTTTGAGTTTCCTGTCTGAAAGAGGAACTTATGAGCTTCTTTTAACCTATTCAATTGAATCCAGCGCTTCATCTTATATTCGGGCTATTCTTGATCCTAACTATAATGATAGTTCTGCTTTCAGATTTTTAGTTTTAGACTGTAAATCCTTTCTCACTGAGTTAAGAGATGTGTGATTCGTTTTTATTAGATGGTCTACGAATGGAGTAGTCATAGACTTGTTAGAGCTATTACCATTTCGACGGACAAGGTGGTATGATCTCATCGATCGCCTGCGTGTATTTCTAAGCCGAATCGGAATCTATTCCGCTTGAGAGCCAATAATAGCTATTAACATTCTTTTCAAAAAAAAAAATTGAATCCAGCAACTTTATTTATTTTTTAAATGTTAATCTAAATTACTTAAAAATTATTTTGTAATTTTAAAAGGAGCCAATTACCCTTTTTAGTGCTTTTCATGGTTCTTAATTTGGTGGTCTTCCTGGTAAAATGCATTAAATTACTTTTACATAACCGTCATGAAAATG
>JAOSBK010000001.1:26251137-26262621 GCA_027568895.1 Erythroxylum shatona | reverse complement strand
TTATTATTATTATTATTATTATTATTATTATTATTATTATTATTATTATTATTATTATTATTATTATTATTATTAGCCCGCATGCATATTAATGCAATATTAAACATCTTGTATGATAAAATTTTTCTATAGAGAATATTTGCAAAATGCAAATAAATTATACAATATATTATATATGTGGAATAATTTATTTTGATATCAACAACTTATTTTAATTGATTAATTACTAAAATTGTTTAATTAATTTATAAATTATAGAATTTTATACATAAATACTAAACAGTTAATTTTACCAAATATCTTTAATAAACAACTTATATTATCCGCTGGTCAAATCAGCTAATTTTATTAGCTATCATCTAACTGCTGATAGAATTTTTTCCCTTACAGCATTTTATTTTGATTGGCCAAACCAAGATTAATTCCTAACATCCTCCCCTAAGCATCTTTTTTTGCTTTAATACAAGTCAACCTTCAATGGCTTTGCAAAAATGTTAGTTGTTTGATTTTCAAACTTACAGTACTCAATCATGATATTTGGCTACAGCTACTTTAACGCCCCATCCATATTTATTCATATGCTTCCTCGGGTTTAGCATCGGCACGGGGGAAACAAAGCAAGTTGGCTTACTTGATGCTTAAGATTTAGCTTCTAACAATGTAGGCAAGGCTCATGGGGTACTTAGTTGTAGTTAATACCGGTAAGCATGGGTTAATTCCACGAAGACAATGATTACTAGAAATTACCTTTTTCCTATTATCTAACTTACAGATTGATTTTGAATTTTAATAAAGAAAATAAAAACTTAAACAATTAAAAATAAGCAACGATATTAAACTCAGAATTAAGAATTCATTCAGAAAATTATTGATGTCAATAATTAGTATTTAGAATTTGAATCCCATTACACCCTTAACAAATTGATCTTTTATTACTCAATTGTTTATTAATTTATTGGACAGCATAGATTCTTATAGTGTGCTAATAGTTGACCTTGAGTCTACTAGCTACTAATCCTAACGTTTTCAATCAAAGTATTTAGGTTTATATGATTGCTTTATTGAATTGTGAATCCTCTATTAGATTTGATCCTATGGAAGATTTATGTCATCCTATCTCTAGGTTGCAATCAATTCCTTCCAATTGTGGTTAATCTATTTATCAATAGGAAATCAAATTATGATATAATATTTTTAGGTCTATTAGAACATAAATAAAACACGTAATCAGATTACAGTATAACAATTAATCCAATTGCATTAATAAAAAATCAAATATATCAAAGTATTAACATAGGGTTTATCTAATCTAAATACTAACAAGAGGTTTAGTTACACATTATCAAATATAAAATTAAACATACACCGAAAGAAAAACAAATTGAAAATAATAGATTTATAATTCTAAATCTCCTTGGTTGTCTTCTATCAAGTATTCTTGCGATGTAGAGATTTGATCTTGTATTCTAATGGATATTTCAATGAATTCCTCGAGTTTTCCGCTTCTCTAGATCAAAATGGCCTCTTAAGAATGATTTCCATATCTAGAATCACCTCCTGAAGTCTACTCACCTTAATTGCCTCCAAATACGTCCTTTTATAGTAAATTTTAAGGTTTTGGGGAGATGCACGAGTTGATACACAGTTGTGCATAACCAAAAATCTCTATTGCACAAGCTATTGCACGTCCATGCATCCCTTTTGTGCGTCAAATCTTTATTTTATATTGTGTTTTCATCCTAATTCTTCTCTTTTAAGTTCATGAAGGCAATTATATTATGTAAACACACTTGAAACAAATTAATTACCAAATATACAATAAAAGCATAAGTTATTGTGCAAAAATACATCAAGTATGAGGTATAAACATGATCAGTTATGCACCTATTAGATTTGAATAGATACCTTAATGACTACGACAACTAGGATGAAGATAGCAAGGTTAGGCCTAAGTGCAAGTGATGTCTCACTAGAACAAACCAATCATGAAATCTTTTTGTGGTTGAATACTGTAAGTTTGAAAATCAAATTGCTGACATTTTTACAAACTCATTAAAGGTTGAATTGTTCTTGAAGTAGAAAAATAAGGATGTTAGGAATTAGTCTTGATTTGGCCAATCGAAACAAAATGCTATAAGGGAAAAGATTTTTTTTACCGAGCTTCAAGATTAAGACTTAGTCAATTACTTATTCAAATTGATTACATACTGATACGGAAACCCCAAGCAAACAAAGTTCTTAACCCCCTAATTCTATTGAATCAAAACCCTAATATTTCTATTCTAAGAACATGCTAGATCAACCCCCTAATCTTTCTATTCTAAGAACATGCTAGATCAAACCCCAAATCATAAGTTTGAGACTCAATCCCAAAGAAATCAGAAATCAATTTATATTGCAAATACTTACTTATTGATGCGAATCAATTTTTTGAAGTAACCATGAAGACATTCATGCCTTACTTGAAGAACTCAATTCTGAAATTTTATTAATCATCCAATCTAGGGTTACAAGGATATCATAAGGTATAAATACCTTGATCAAATCTCAATCCTAATAGGAATGGGTTTGCAAGCCTATTTAATGAAAACTAAACTAATCCTAACAAATCTAGGAGCATCTAGCCCATTGAACATAATCTAATCCAAGTCCTTTTATGAATGGGCTAACCACATTAAAACAAACAAGTCTCAAAATAAGCCAAACAAACAAAGCACGTCCTACTCACTAAAAGAACAACCCATAAACAAGTCCTTGAGCCTAAAATAAGAGATAATAAATAATAAGCCCAAATTATAAAAAATGGGCCTAAATGGCTAAGTGTTAGCCTCTTCCAACGCCTCCTCTAATAAAGTCACAAGCTTGGGCGTGCCTTAGTGTTCCTCTATAGATGTTTCGAGCTTCTCATATACTTGACTTGTGATTTGGGCTTGAACAAAAACTTGCATTATTTGTTTAAGCCTTGAAGCTTGTTGTGTTGTAATTGGACCACTTAGCATTATCATTAATTCTCTCAATCCTGTAGGCATTATCATTAATTCTCTCAAACACTTGGAATGGCCCATCGCCTCTAGGGCCGAACTTGGATTTCCTTTGCTTAGGAAACCTCTCCTTTCTGAAATGCACCCAGACCCAATCTCCAGGTTCAAACCTCAACAACTTGCGCCCTTGATTAGCCCTGTACACATTTGCTTCATTCAGCTTCTCTATTTGCTGCCTTGCTTTCTCATGAATGCTCTTTACCAATTCAGCCTTATGTTGTCCATCCTTGCTAGATAACTCATGTAATGGCAAAGGACACAAATCCAAAGGCGTCAAAGAGATAAATCCATAAACTATCTCAAATGGTGAATAACCAGTAGTAGAATGAATCCTCCTATTATATGCAAATTCAACTAATGGTAAATATTATTCCCACGTTTTTAGATTTTTCCCTATAACAGCACGCAAAAAAAATCCTAAAGTTCTATTGACCACTTCAGTTTGGTCATCTGTTTGAGGATGACAAGTAGTAGAAAATAAAAGTTTAGTTCCTAACTTTTTCCAAAGAACACGCCAAAAGTGACTCAAGAACTTTACATCACAGTCTGAAACAATAGTTTTTAGAACACCATGCAAACGCACAACATCTCCATAGAACAAATCAGCAATATAAGTGGCATCATTAGTTTTATGACATGCAATAAAGTGTGTCATTTTACTAAACCTATCAACAACCACAAATATGTTATCCCTCCCCTTTTTTTAATCCTTGGCAGCCCTAATACAAAGTCCACAGATATGTCAATCCAAAGATGCTTAGGCACAGGCAGAGGATTATACAAACCATATGGATAGGTTTTTGATTTCTCTTGTCTACATGCAACATACCTAAGACAGATTTTTTCAACATCTTTTCTCATGTTAGGCCAATAAAAATATTCACAAAGTATGTCATATGTCTTTTGCACCCCAAAGTGACCCATAAATCCTCTACAATGTGATTCAGGCACAAGTATTTCACATATAGAGCAAATAGGCACACAGAGCTTATTCTCCCTAAACAAGTACCCATCATGTCTATAAAACTTTTGAAATGCAACATGCTCACACGCACCATAAATATTCCCAAAATCATAATCCAAAGCATACAAATCTCTAATAAACTCAAATCCAAGAATTTTAGAACTTAAAGTATTGATTAAAGTGTACCTTCTTGATAGTACATTAGCCACTACATTTTCCTTACGTTGCTTGTGCTTGATCACATATGGAAAAGTTTCAATGAACTCTAACCATTTCGCATGTCTCTTGTTCAACTTACCTTGGCCCTTTAAATGCTTGAGTGATTCATGGTTAAAATGAACCACAAACTCCTTTGACCATAGATAGTGTTGCCAAGTTTTCAATGCTCTCACCAAGGCATATAGTTCCTTGTCATAAGTGGAATAATTCAGTTGTGGCCTATAAAGCTTTTCACTGAAGTATGCAATGGGACGCCTACCCTGCATCAAAGCAACACCAATACCTAACCCGAAGGCATCACATTCAATCTCAAAAGCTTCATTAAAGTTAGGCAAACCTAAAATAGGTGCAAAACACAACTTATCTTTTAAAGCATTAAACGTAGGTTCTTGTGCCTCACTCCATTTAAAACCAACATCTTTTTTTAATGATTTCAGTTAATAGCACAACAATAGTGCTAAAGTCTTTCACAAATCGCTTATAAAAGCTAGCCAAACAATGAAAACTATGCACATCACCAACAAACTTAGGAGTAGGCCAATCTTTGATAGCCTTAACCTTCTCCTCATTAACATGAACACCATGGGCAGAAATAACAAAGCCAAGAAATACAACTTTATCCATATAAAAAGAACATTTTTTAAGTTTAGCACAAGCTTTTCACACCTAAGTGTCTCTAGTACAGATTTAATATGTAAAACATGCTCATCAAAGCTTATGATCTAAATTAGAATATCATCAAAATATACAATCACAAACTTGCCAATATATTCACACAAAACATAGTTCATCAATGTCATGAAAGTACTAGGTGCATTTGTCAAACCAAAAGGCATGACCAACTATTCATATAAACCATATTTAGGTTTAAATTTTGTTTTTCATTCATCTCCTACTTTCATCCTAATTTGATGATAGCCACTCATAAGGTCAATCTTTGTAAAGAAACAAGCACATATAATTCATCAAGCATATAATCTAACCTAGGAATTGGGTGGAGATACTTTACCATTATCTTATTCACTACCTTGCAATGCACACACATACGCCAAGTCCCATCTTTCTTTGGTACTAATAATACTGGAACTGCGCATGAGCTTAAGCTTTCTCTTACATGTCCCCTCCCTAAAAGTTCCTCCACTTACTTTTAAAGCTCCTTTGTCTCCTCAGGATTATTCCTATAAATTGGACGGTTTGGAATTTGAGCTCCTGACATAAAACCTATTTGGTGTTCAATACCTCTCAAAGGTAGAAGTCCCTTGGGCATCTCATCTAGAAAGACATCTGAGTATTTCTGCAAAATATATTTAATAACACTAGGTACGAAAGAGTTAAGATCAGCCTCATTATAAAGAATTTCTCTATAGTTAAGCAAAATTAAAGGCTTAGGTATATACAACACTTGTCTCAAATCTTTTGATTTTGCAAAGAAGGTACTCTTTTTTCTCTCACTTTTCTTTTCACTCAACTCTCCTTTTTCTATTGCCCTTCTCTCTATTTTTTCTCACTAGTGCAATCTTTCTCAATTGGGTCTTTATTTTTATTTTTTTGAATTGATTCTTTTCCTTTTCTTTTTTTCAAACTCTTGGCCTCCCTTTGTTTTTGTTCTTCCATGGCTTTTGAAAGTCTCATTTGATCCTCATGAACCTTTTTTGGTTTTAGAGGTATCAAAATAAATGTTTGATCTCCCATCTTGAATAAGTACCTATTCTTGTAGTCATAGTGAATCACACACCTATCATATTGCCAAGCCTATCATATTGCCAAGGCCTCCTAAACAATATGTATCCTGCCTGCATTGGTACTACATCACACAAAACATCATTGAAATACCTCCCAATGGAGAATGCAACCTTCACTTACTTGTGTATCCTTACTTCTCCATATTCATCGAGTGATTGTAGCTTATATAGGCAAGGATGTTTAATAATAGGCAACCCCAACTTCTATTTGTACAACTCCCCCATCAATTATCACAATTATTATACTATACATCTTACCATTGATTAAGCAATGTGTATGGAAGATGTTTTCCTTATGCTCATCTACTTCTACCTTCTCCTGCATATTGAGAGCATGCCTAACCACAAGGGCTTCGGCTTGGATAAATTCCTCTACCTCCACTTCACTGTAATCCTCAAGCTTAGACATTTCTTCTCCATCACTCTCCTAGGACTCAATTCCCCCATCATCTCTCAAAAGTATAACTTTTCTATTTGGGCATTGTGAAGCAATATGGCCAGATCCCAAACACTTAAAGCATTTAATTTCCCTGTGCTTAGTAGATGCATTAACACTATTTGGGTGAGAATTCATACTCTTAGAGGTTGTCCCCTTATCTTTGGACTTGTCCCTATAGTCGTTGGACTTGTCCTTGCCCTTTTCTTCCTTTTTAGGCCACTTGGAACTCTAAGAACTTGAAGAACCAGAATTGTAAGCCTTGTTAGAGCTTTTACTCTTCAATTTCTTTTCAATTTTCATGGCCATGTTGACCATTTAATCAAGCTCCACATAGTGATGCAACTCTACAATGTTGGCTATCTTCTTATTCAAATCAGCAAGAAACTGAGCCATGATGGTTTCCCTGTCTTCTTCAATATTAGCCCTTATAATAGCCATTTTCATCTCTTTGTGGTAGTCCTCAATGCTCTTAGTACCTTGTCTCAAAGTCTGGAGTTTTTAGTGCAACTCCCTGTAGTAGTAACTACGCACAAAACATCTCTTCATAAAGGACTTCATCTCCTCCCATGTTTCAACAGGTCTATCTCTAGCCCTCTCCTATTCAAAAGTAGTTGATCCTACCAAACATTTGCATAGTTAGAGAATTCAACTGCTGCTAACTTCACCTTCTTTTCTTCTGAGTAGTTGTGGCAAGCAAATATCATCTCTACTTTCCTTTCCCGCTCTAAGTAGGCTCCTGCGTCATTCCTCCCTTGGAAAGATGGAATCTTCATTTTGATGCTTCCTATGTTTCTAGCAACTCTCTTAACTTCTTCCTCATCTCTACCCCTTTCAACTCTCCCCCTATGGCCTCCTCTATTTCGGCCTCTATCTCCTCTTCCTCCTCTTCCATAGTTTCAAACTTCATACCACCCCCTCTCATCATCTTCTTCATAACTAGTAATTTCTTCTTCATAGTTTTGATGATTTCGAGTAGTAGTTGAAGATCTTTTTCTTGATGCAGTATTAACTGAAAACTCTTGCAAAGCTCTAATCAATCTATCTTTTCTCTCAAACTTGTCACTAACATCTCTAAACATGTTCTCTATCCTTAGAAACTGATTTTGCATAGCTGCTAAAGTAAAGAAAGTCTTATTTTGTTGTTCATTGTCACTTCCTTTTCATTCATTAGACTTCCCATCACCATTACCATCCATTTGTCTTAGACATGGTGTAAACCTACAAGAAAATTTTAGAAAGGACCTCACAATCATTCCCTCACATGTTTCCCTCAATTCAAATTGTACACTCATGTTTTAACACAATATTAATGGCTTTTCACTATATAAGCTTACCCTCTTGCCTTTTACCTCTCAACTGATGTCTTTAAAGTTACTTTTCATAAACCAATTCAACAAAACTAAGCAAACAGTAAGCAACACAAATTAACTGGAAAGAACAAGTAAATTATAACAAGAAACGAAATAAGAACAATTCTAGAAGCAAAGTAATGAACGGACAGGAATAAAATAGTATCCTAATATATGGATGGAAAAGATGTGTATGCAATGATTTCTTTTATAATTGAAAAATATGAATGCAAGATTGTCCAATTCAATGTGATGGAAGCAAAGAAAGGCACAAACAAGAAAGTAAACTAAGAATTAAAGAAAGACACTCAATATATTGTAAAACTAAAAAAAAAATCCGAGAGCTCAAAGAACAAATTTCAAATATACCTAAGGTTTAAAGTAGGCAACTCAACATGCTTTCAATGGCATTTTCATAAAAATAGACTAATTTGAAGTTTTAACCTAAGTTTTATACAAAAAGAGTTAATTGCCTAATCTGAATTTCCAAGAATAGCACAAAAGATTCAAGAAAACAAATCTTGATATGTTCTTAAATGGAAAGATTCATTCTTGTTGAAAAAAAAAATCAATATTGAAGTTAAAGATGGCAATCTTGAAGCAAGGATTAAACAAAGATTCAAAGAATCACAATCTTTTTTTTACTAATCTTGAAATTTCTTTTTTTGGCTACTGTTTAAGTTTTTTATTTATTTGGCTACTGTTCACCTTTTTTCTAATTGGTATGATGATCAAGATTAAAGAATCAAGATTTAAGAAACAAGAAAGTAATTAAAGAACAAAAGAACGCAACAAGAACTTTAAAAAGTAACAATGACAGATTCGACAATCAACTATAAATCCTAATTTTTTATTTTTTCTAAAGTAACAAATAAGAAGAAAAAAAACACAATAAAGATATGTATGAGTTCAATAGAATTAAGTCAAAGCTCTGATACCAAGATGATACGGAAACCCTAAGAAAATAAGGTTCTTGAAACGCCTTAATCCTATTGATCAAACCCCTAACTTTGCATTTAATTAAATATGCTGGATCAAACCCCAAATCGTAAGTTTATGACTCAATCCCAAAGAAATCATAAATCAATTTACGTTGCAAGTACTTATTTATTGATGTAAATCGATTTTTTAAAGTAACCATGAAGACATTCACGCCTCACTTGAAGAATTTAATTCTAAAATTTTATTAATCGTCCAATCTAAGGTTACAAGGATATAATAAGGTATAAATACCCTTGACCAAGTTCTAACCCTAATAGGAATGGGTTTGCAAGCCCGTTTAATGAAAACTAGGCTAATCCTAACAAATCTAGGAGTATCTAGGCCATTGAACATAATCTGATCCAAGTCTTTTTAGGAATTAGCTAAAAACAAATAAGTCTCAAAATAACTCAAACAAACAAAGAGGGCATATGGACCTTGTTAAGCACTTTAATAGGCCCATACGCTTGGTTTATAACAAATTAAGATTAAAAAAAAACTAAGTCATGTGACTTTTAATGAAAGCAAATGCTACTAACTAAAAGAGCATTCCATAAATAAGTCATTGGGCCTAAATTAAGAGATAATAAATAACAAGCTCAAATTATCAAAAAATGTTCCCCAAATAAGACTTGAGCTTATTTCCCAAAATGGCTAAGTACTAGCCACTTCCAATGTCTCCTTTAACAAAGTCACAAGCTCGGGCGTGCCTTGGTGTTCCTTCATGAATGTTTCGGCTTCCTCATGTACTTAACTTGTGATTTGGGCTTGAACAAAAGCTTGCATTGCTTGTTTAAGCCTTGAAGTTTGTTGCATTGTAATTAAACCACTTGGCATATCTAGATTGTCAGGTAGATGTGTAAGGTGTGGAACTCCATTGCGAAGGCTGGATATATTACCATTATAAGGCGTACTTCGTTTTCCTCTCTAACCGATGTGGGATCTCACACTAATAATATTTGACCACTGGATGTTCATTTTATTGTGTTTTAAATTATCCAATGATGTCATTCATGTACCTTAACTGCTGTTAATTATCACTACTACACTAGAAATAACACAATCAAAAATTCAAAATATTGAAATATTATTCTTAGGTTACATGAAAATCAAATAGCACATATTAATGAATGCTTCGCACTCCCACTTCCTCTCTCAGCTCTTGAAGTTAAGAGATGCAGTCTAACAGGAGGTCTCTTGTAAGATAGGCATGGTAGATAGTCTCACTCTAGTATGATAATTAGTCAAGCCCTTGGTCCATTGATACACTCTCCTCAACACTTGTGTCTCTCTTCACTATACTTTTGGTGCACCAGGCTTAGTTACTTCATCAATGGTAATTACTGGAACTTCCCATGATGCCTGCAACATCTCCAACCTGGATACCCCTTGATATATACTCATCCGACTTTTTCTTCTGAAAGGATATATCACTTAGAAAACTCACCAACAAAGCCATGGTTAATTTGTTACGTAGACGAGGCGACCAAGTTTCCTGGTGCAAGACGGTTTAGAAAAAATTTCTTACTCTAAGAATTTCCTTTGTTTTCTAGTTGGCCATACAAAACAAGCTATCAACCACTAATAAAATGTCTTACTTGCAAGTTGATAAATCATGTCCAATGTGCTCACTGCATGATGATCAAGGAACCATCTTGTCTTTGAATGTCCATTCAATAACTCCCTTTGGGATTATGTTACTGCTAAATGTTCATGGTCTAATCCGAGGGACTCTCTCATAGATATTACATAAAAATTCTCAACTCAAATAGTCTACTCAAAATTAGATTATCATATTCATACTTTTGTACTAGGAAGTTGTATCTACATGCTTTGGAAAGAACGTAACCTGAGACGTTTCACCAGTAAATTTTCTTCGAAAGAGGCTTTGATATATGATCATCATTGAAGTCAAATATACATTTCTCACTACATCTATGATGTAATTTTGTTGTGTTTATTTTCCCCTTAGTTTTCTATTCTTAATGCTTTGCCTTCAAAGGTGGGTAGATAGGGGTAATCGTTTTTGTGTTATTTCTTTATTAATTAATTATATTTCTTTTCTAAGAAAATGGATCTAATATGTTGACCTAAAAAAAAGTAAGTACTAAAATTTGAATTAAATGAGAGTTTAGCTCCAAACTAACAAATGAGATTACCTAAATTAGACTCTTCTCTCTCAACCTGTGTCTTCTTTTATTCTTTCGATCATCTATAACAAAATTTGTTTTTCTTTCATTCTTTCCATAATCTATAAAAAAATTTGTTTGAACGTTATATTGAAACAAAGGATTTGGTTGTGTCTGTGCTCATCTCGATCACGTACATGTCCTTAGACTTGCATAATCTTTTGTGTCAGTATTTATGTTGTTTTACCTTATGCCTTTCACACTGAGATCTCCTAGTACAAGAATCCTAAGCATGGCACTCCTAGCTTCCGGCGCTTTACTTGGAGCTTTTGGGGCCCATATCTTTCTAAAAATCCCTTCCAAAATGACTACAAGTAGGTCCCCAACTTGAGGAAATGATACAGTCAGAGAGTTTTCCTTTCCAATCTCTACAAATAACCCCACTTATGCACATAAGACGAGGATGCTAACTTCAGGAGCACCATGTTAGACTATTTTATGTCCCATGTCACTTATGAATTTGAGTCCAATAAAAGCACCCAAGATAATGGTTATTGGGTATTATAGAATGGATCTCAAATGGGTCAAAGACCCTTTTCCTCTCTCTTCTAATTACCAAA
>JAOSBK010000001.1:26230731-26242116 GCA_027568895.1 Erythroxylum shatona | reverse complement strand
TAGGGAATCTCTCAATTATAGGAGAGATTATAGGAACAATTAATACAAGATCAATGCATAAATGTCTATAATCAACAAATTTCTTGGGGGCTGTAGCTAGTTGTTTAATTTACTGCTTTTAACTCCATTTATTACTCACAATTGCCCAACGTCTCTTTTTCACCTATAAAATGGAACAAATCAACACAATTGTTATTTGTTAGTCTTTACTAAGTTTTTTCTAATCATCAGGTTCTTCGAAAGTGTGGTGATCTCAGTGCTATTTTGGGGATTTCCAAATCAGGTAATTATTTATTTTCAATGATATATAAAGTTTGATCCCCTTAATTGAATTTCTTGACGGTTTTGTAACTTATGTCTGATCATATTTTGTATCCTTATTCTCTTATTTGAAAGGCCTTATGTTCTGAAAATTAAATGTAAGGGTTTGTTTTCATATTCTGAAAATTGTTGTACATTCTGAAACTACTTTCATTTTCTATCATTTTTTATTTGTAAAGCTTGGGAAGAAAATAGTATGATCTTTATCTTGAAAAAGAGTATAGCCTCCCTCCTCAAGAAGATTCGTCCTCGAATCTGACAGGTCAGTCTTGTAGGTGGTGTCATTCTTCTTTAACTTCTGGAACGGACCATCGCCCCTAGAATCCAGAGTAAAAACACTTTTTGTTCAGATCCCTCGATTGATTGCTTAGGTGCTTCGTTGAAGTCCACCCCTTTATCCTTGGACTTCTCCTCCTTCTGGGGCCATTGCGAGTTCCATGATAGCTAGAACTTGCTCCACTCCTTGCGGCCACTCTAGCCTTAAGCTGTCTCTCTACCTTCATGGCCATGTTCACTATGTCCTCAATCTCCAAGTAATGCTGTAACTCCACCACATTCGCTATCTCCCTATTCAATCCACTCAAGAACCTTGCCATGGTGGCCTCGGGGTCCTCCACTATATTAGCACGGATCATAGCAATCTCCATCTCCTTGTGGTAGTCCTCTACTGACTTAGACCCTTGGGTGAGTCTTTGGAGCTTTTGATGCATCTCTCTATAATGATAAGAGGGCACAAATCTCTTCCTCATACACGCCTTCATCGCTGCCCAAGTAGTGATGGGTCTTTCTCCATTCCTCCTCCTAGAGGTCACAAGCTGATCCCACCATATTAGTGCATAATCTGTAAATTCAACAGCAGCAAGTTTTACCTTTTTCTCCTCCGAGAAATTATGACACTCGAAGATCATATCAACCTTCCTTTCCCACTCCAAATATGCCTCAGCATCATTCCTTCCCTTGAATGCTGGGATCTGCATCTTGATGGATTTGAGGTCTCCATCTCGTCTGTCGAGGGGTTCTCCTCTCCGAGTTCTCCTAGGCATGCGCTCTTCATAGTCCTCCTCCTCCTCATCAAAATCCTCCTCTTCAGGCTCATACTGTGGTGGTTGCCGACGAGGTGGTGGTAGTCGCTGACGTACATCTGCACGCCTGCCCTGAGGGTTCTCGCGTCTCCCTTGTCTGAGCTCATCCATTTGGTCCCTAACCTCATTTAAGGCTAGATTAAACCTCTCAAATTGTTCCTGCATGGCTCTCAAGGTGAAAGCGTATTTGCATCTCCTCCTTGGTTGTCATCATTACTACCTCCTTGTGACATTGTAGATAAGATGATATACCTGCAAAACAAGGTTAGTAATAAACACCCTCACACACTCCCTCACGTGTTTCCCTCAAAATGATGTCACTCCCCTCGTGTTTAAGTCACGGCAATGACTCCCTCGAATAAGCTCACGCACTCTTGCCTTTTACCACTCAAGTGATGTCTTTAAAGTTACTTTTCAGAAATCAATTCGGCAAAACTAAGCAAACAGCAAGCAACACAAATTAATTGGAAAAAACAAGTAAATCCTAACAAGAAACGAAATAAGAACAATTCTAGAAGCAAAGTAATGTACGGACAGAAATAAAATAGTATACTAATACACGGATGGAAAAGATGTGTATGGAATGATTTTTGTTTATAATTGAACAATATGAATGCAAGATTGTTCAATTCAATGTAATGGAAGCAAAGAAAGGCACAAACAATAAAAACAAACTAAGAATCAAAGAAAGACTCCCAATATATTGTAAAACTCGACAAAACTCGATAGCTCAAAAATAAATTTCAAATCTACCTAAGTTTTAAAATAGGCAACTCAACGTGTTTTGCAATGGTGTTTTTTTTATTGTTCATTCTTTTTTCGGTACCGTTCAGTTTTTTTCTGTTCACTCTTTTTTTTCAGTACTGTTTTTTCGGTACCCTTCTTTTTTCTCGGATACTGTTCACGGGTCGGGGTACTATTCACGGTACTGTTCACGGGATTTAAAAAAAACAAATAACAAAACACAATAAAGATACGTATGAGTTCAATAGAATTAAGTCAAAGCTCTGATACCAAGATGATACGGAAACCCCAAGAAAACAAGGTTCTTGAAACCCCCTAATCCTATTGAATCAAAACCCTAATCTTTCTAATCTAAAAACATGCTAGATCAAACCCCAAATTATAAGTTTGAGACTCAATCCCAAAGAAATCAGAAATCAATTTACGTTGCAAGTACTTACTTATCGATGCAAATCAATTTCTTGAAGTAACCATGAAGACATTCACGCCTCACTTGAAGAACTCAATTCTAAAATTTTATTAATCATCCAATATAGGGTTACAAGGATATAATAAGGTATAAATACCTTGACCAAGCCTCAACCCTAATAGGAATGAGCTTGCAAGCCCATTTAATGAAAACTAGGCTAATCCTAACAAATCTAGAAGCATCATTAAAACAAATAAGTCTTAAAATAAGCCAAGCAAACAAAGCATATGCTACTAACTAAAAGAACAGCCCATAAACAAGTCCTTGGGCCTAAAATAAGAGATAATAAATAATAAGCCCAAATTATCAAAAATGGGCCTAAATGGCTAAGTGCTAACCTCTACCAACGCCTCCTCTAATAAAATCACAAGCTTGGGCGTGCCTTGGTGTTCCTCTATGGATATTTCGGCCTCCTCATGTACTTGGCTTGTGATTTGGGTTTGAACAAAAGCTTGCATTGTTTGTTTAAGCCTTAAAGCTTGTTGTGTTGTAATTGGACCACTTGACATGTGTAGCTTTTCAGGTTGATGTGTAAGACGTGGGACTCCATCGCAAAGGCTGGTTGTATCACATACACTTAGATGTATATTAGTTATCATTTGACTAAGTCAAATACTTAGCAATTAAGTCATATGCTTAGTGTTATAAGAGTTGCATTTTACTAGGATTCTTGGTATGTATGAGTTGTCATTAGCTAGAAATTTCTTGCTTAAATCATGTGCTAACTTCCTTTATAACACTATATATATAGGTTTGGGTTTTCTTTGTAAAAGAGTATGTACAAGCAAAAAGGTGCATAGAGAGAGAATCGAGAGTTAGATAATAAATCAACTCTAACAAGTTGATTATGTTGGAAAAGGCTATAACAAAAGTCAAGATTAATAAGAGTATTGTTTCTTAGATTATTAAAGTTCTTTGTTGATTGTTTTGTATTTACTGTATTCTATACAATTTTTCAGAAATTATTACTTAAAATTTCACTACATTTGGTATCAAAACTAAGGGTTCGTGATGGCATCAAATATGGAAGGAAAGAATCAACAACAAATACAACCGATGTAAACACAAGAACTTCTTCCACAAGTGCAATCAACAATTTTCAAATTTGATGGCAAACATAATTTTCTTACGTGGAAACATATGATGGAATTATGTTTGAGAAGTTGTGGTCATGGAGAAATCTAGGAAAAGATTTTGATGAACAAAAAAAGCAACATCAGTGGCAGAAAAACAACTGGATCATGATCGCTCAACAAACAAGCTTTGTTCCTAATTTGTTATTCAATTGAGTTGGTAGTTCTTGAAAAAATTTTCTATGCCAAAACAGCAAAGGAGGCTTGGAAAATTTTAATAAATACACATGAACGTGCAAATCCAGTGGAACGAACAAGATTAAAGGAAAAAAAAGGCAGCAACGCCAAGATGAAAGTATTCGTGATTAGTTTTCACGAATTGATAAGTTGGTGAACGAGCTAAAAAATAAAGGTGACAAAATTGCAGAAAAGGAAATCATGGAGAAAATCATGTGTACTTTAACAAGTCAATATGATTATGTGGTGACTGCCATTGAAGAGTCCAAAGATCTTAACATGATGACACTAGATGATCTTCAAGCATCATTAGAGTCACGTGAGATGTAGATGAATGAAAGAACAGGCAGCATTATTGAGCAAGCTCTAAAAGCTCAATCAAATTTAAAGAACATAATGTTTACAAGAAAAACAGAGTACAAACAAGGAGGTCAAACTTTAAGAAATGATGGAGGGAGGAACTTCAAAGCTAGTTCCAATCAAAAAACAAGATGCAGCTTGTTTCAAAATAAAACAACTATTTAATGCTATAAATGCAAGAAGCATGGGCAACTTCAGTTTAAGTGTAAGTCACATATTCAATGCCATACTGTAAGAAATATAGTCAACATAGTAGAGAATATCATGCTAAGGCAGAAAATGATCGAAAGAATTACGTTAAAGTCACTGAAAATGATGATAGTACAAAAACTATGCTAGTGACTAGTTAAGCAATTATTAATGATAATGACTATCAATGGTTGTTGGACATTGGTTGCACTAATTATCTGAGTGGAAAAAAGGAGGTATGTTTTGACTTGGATGAGAACTTTCGAACTACAATCAAACTTAGAGACAATTCAACAATTGAAGTTCTAGGAAAAGGAAAGATTGCTATCAGACTTAAGGATGGATCACTGAATTTTATTTTTGATGTGTTTTATTCATCAAGTATTTGTCATAATCTTTTGAGGGTGAGATGATTGGCAAAGAAATGCTAGGATTTGCACTTTAAAAAGCAAGGATGCACAATCAGTGGTGTAGAGATGGGTTTAATAGCAAAAATGAAGATGTCAAGAAATCATTTATTTCTGATGGATGTCAAGTATGAGAGCTCCTTGTGTTACAATTTTGCAATCACGAATGAAACTTGACTTTGGCACTTCAACTTTGTAAGCATCAAATTCTTAGCAGATAAAAATGGGCTACTGGCTTACCTGTCGTTAAATTTCATGACCAAGTATGTGAAGCTTGCATCATGGGAAAGAAACATCGAGATCCATTTCTTAAAAGACGTGCGTGGAGAGCTAAAAGTCCACTTGAGCTAGTGTATGCAAACTTGTGTTATATTGATGTTCCTTCTGTTGGAAGTAATAAATACTTTGTTACTTTCATTGAAAATTTCAGTAGAAAGACATGGGTTTATGTCTTGAAACAAAAATCTGAATCATATGAGAAACTCAAGAATTTTGTGGCATAAATCAAAAAACAAAGTGGCCATGCTCTTAAAAGTTTTAAGAACTGATAGAGATACAGAGTACATTGTTTGTGATGATTTCTTGAGGAAGAAAAGAATTAAACATCAATTGACAGATAGATATACACCTCAACAAAATGGAGTAGCGAAAAGAAAAAAAAAACAAAACTATAATGGATATGGTAAGAAGTATGTTGCATTGTAAAAAAATAAATAAAAGTTTTTTGGCAGAAGCTGTGACATGTGCTGTTTATATTTTGAACATGTTTCCAGTTAAAAGTGTTCATGGTAAAACACCAGGAGAAGCATGGAGAGGATGAAAACCAAACCTCATTCAATTGAGGGTGTTCGGTTGTATTGAATATGCACATGTACCTGGAGAATTGAGAAAGAAACTTGGTGATAAGGCAGAAAAATGTATTTTTATTGGCCATAGTCAAGAAACAAAGGGTTACGTATAATCCAATCACTCAAAAGGTAATTATTATTCAAGATGCTACACTTGATGAAGATGGAGTATAGGACTGGTCAAACAATGAAAAGGGATCATAATCACTACCAGTGACAGTGATTACGAAGTGGAATCACATGATCAAAGAATTAAACAAGCTCTTAGTAATGAGCCAACTTCAACAAAAAGATCTGAGGAGTCAACTTCGCCTCCAACATTACCATCTAGATATCCACAATGAGAACCTCGTCTGCTTTTCAAGATTATGATATTGGCAAAGATGATGATCCCAATGATGATAATGAAGATGTTAGCTATTATGCTTTTTTTGCAGATTGTGATCCCGTAATGTATGAGGAAGCAATTAGCAAAGATTGTTGGATTAAAGCAATTAAGAAGAACAATCTATGGGAGCTAACTATACTCTCTTGGAAGGAAAGAAACTCATTGGAGTCAATTGGGTATATAAGACGGCACAAACTCAATAAAAAAGTGAATCATTTTAAAGCAAGGTTAGTACCAAAAAGATACAAACAAAAGCTCTGATACTAAATGTAAGTAAATTTCAAGCAATAATTTCCTAAAATAATTGTATGGAATAGAGTAAATACAAAATGCTCAACAAAAGAACTTTAATAATCTAAAAAGCAGTACTCTTATTAATCTTTGATTGGCGTTGTAAAAGGCTATAAAAAATCCAAGATTTAGTGGCCTGCAATCGCTTTTGGATGTTTCTCAGGAGCTGCTATGATGGCAAGGAGTAGAGAGATAGATCTTTACCTTGGTGGTTTGCTCTCATCTGGCTTGTCTATCCTCCTCTGCTTGCGCTTCGCAACCTCCATCTTTGGTCCGCAGCCATATTTAAGTTTGAGGTTAGTGTGCATTCTCTTGTTTCATTATTTAGATTCCTTGTTTTATAAAGCTCCTAACCATTAAACTTCTCCTCTTTTGACCTTCACTGTTGTACTTTGGGCTTTTGGTTTTCGTGGGTTACATAGTTGTTGACACCCAAGATATCATTAAGAAAGCTCACCTTGGTGATCTGCATTATATGAAGCGTGCTCTGTCCCTTTTCACCGACTTTGTTGCTGTTTTTGTTGGAGTTCTTATTATTATGGTGAGTTAGGCAGAAATGTACTAATTATGTCTAGTACTCATTATCATCTTTACCTTGACATCTTTGAATTATACTGAATGTTCTTGTAAAATTTGTCTTATGCAGTTTGAGAAGAAGAAGAAAATAAGAGACTGAGGCTTTGAGTATATGAAGCAAACTCATGCTCATGAACCATCTTTCACTTGGACCGGGTTTAACGGATACCTTGTCTATAGACTTGTTTTGATGTTGATATTCAGAGGCAGGCATGCAACTACTAAGCACTATTAATGTTGTTAGTACCTAACATGTCTCCGGAACTTGCTCATATGTTGACATTCCTGGCGTCTTTAAATTATCATATTTGAACTTTGAACAGAAGTGTGTGTGAGAATTCCAACGGCTTAATTAAAGCTGTTTGAATTCTTGAAACTTTGAAACGAAGAAGGGAAAAGGGTGTCACTGGACCAACAAAGTTACCCATGATTTGACCCAATTCTAGTCTCAGCACCTAAGTCCTAACCCACCACTTTGTATGTACTACATCAATAAACGGAAAAGCAATCAAGTCGGAGTCACCTAAATAGTTTCAGCTCCTTACTTAAGGCTCTCTTTTCTAAGAGATCTTGAGTTTGAGTCACGCTAAAGGAAGAGAAATAGGAAATGTTCCTGTTGATGATCCTCTAGCTTGGTTGGGCAAAGCTCCTTAATCGAGTCAATTACGGATATCTCACTTCCAACAGCAGAGTAAGAATTGGAGCTACTAGGAAATCTGGGGGTTGATGGGAACCTGATGTCGAGCAGGGAGAGGCTAGTAATCAATCATTAATTGAATAATTAGGTATGTGAAGACTCCTTATGCGCCGAAGTGTACATGAGAAATCTTGGAGTGTCAGGTTTACATTTACTAAGACTCTTGGAGTAGAGTCTGAAGGGCTTAGAATTAGTCCGACTAAATCGGAATACCTAATGTAATAAAAAATAATAATAAACGGAAAAGCAAGACAAAATGGTGAGGAGTCAGTCAGTATGACAGACATTTCAAACAATAAAGCAGGTGATTGAAGAAATTGCCTTTTTATCTCTCTTTCTTTCCAGCCTCATAAATTTGTCAATGACAGTAAACATCAATTCTGCACTTAATCAGCGGGGGAATCTCCATATATCAGACGGTTCGATTTCATTTTCTTCTTCAAAGATAACACCATCAAATGGATGAACTGAAACTTTTTGTTCAAAGATAATGTGGAGGTTAGATCTGTTAAAATATGATGTTAGTTGTGTGGTGTGTCGTGTAAAGTATATGCCACTTACGTACTTTAAGATGGATGGGAGTAACATAAGATAAGCGCAATACTGTATATTTAAAAGCGTGAGTCGGGCAGACATAATCATAGTTGAGCAACGCTGTGCTTAATGACAAATTTGTTTTGGTTTTGTCAATACTAAGCACTCAATCAACTGCGTGGTAGCATAAAATTCGAACACTTTTCATAAAATTATAAAAATGACGCTGCATATAATTACCGTGTGATCTATATGTTTGAGACAGAACGAAACAAAAATTTGGAGATAGAAATGAACAAAAATTAGAGACATTGAAGTATTTGGATGTGCTAGACAAAACAGATAAAACTGTGTTCATCTTGATGACATAAATATGTTTGGTTGCAATTGACAGAACATAAAAATCAATGTCAATAACTAAAGTACCCATACAGTATAATATGATTGGAAATATGTAATTCATTGATTATTTTAAAACAAGTAATTTCTATAAGTAATTTAATTGTATCTATAAATAAGGAAATTAAAAAATGAGTAACATAAAAATTTAATGAAATGAACTATTGAATAGCAGAAAATTCGTACAAGTTAACAATAAAATGAATTACGTTAAATATTTTTTATAATTATATCAATATTTATTTTAATTGTATTTATAATTTTTTAATTACGATAAAATAAAATGAGAAACCTAAATATGTAATGAAATGAAAAACTTAAAAATTAAATGAAATGAGTTATTGGGGAGGGGTATTTATGGAAGTTTCTTTTGTGTTTTGTTTCTGTTACAGGGACAAGAAATCTTGTCCCACGATTTTTGAAGGAACAAAAAATTTATGTTTTTATAATCTGAAGTCATAACAAAAATAAGTTGGGTCAACAACCAAACACTATAAGGCACAGGATTTATGTGTTTTGTTATATGTCTCCACCGACAAAGACAGTAACTATACGCAGTGTCAAATTATCCAATGCACAGAACTTCTCGCTTTGTCGAAATCTAAAGATAGTTATAATATATACAAGGTTACTTGTGACTTTATGGTTAGAACTTAATAACTTTTTTTTTTGTTGGGTTTGGTTGCCCACGAGGTGTCTTAGGAGGGTCTCAACTATGAGAAGGCACCTTTAAGCCATCCACACCCAGACTAATCCTCGTTCGAGCCGGGTAGGTCCCTTGCAGGAAACAAAGCTCTGGCTTTAAGTTTTAAACGGCTGCATACACGAAGACGGCTCGAACCCGTGACCTCACTTAAACTAAGAGAGCCCCTTACCAACTCACCTGCGCCCTGGGGTTCTTAATAACGTTTGGTTAATTTGTATCTAATATTCATATAGCATATGTCTCGTTATTATTCTTTAATTAACGTATTAAAAAACTAGAATTAGAATAATTTTTTCAAATATTTGAAAATTTTCTTAATCTAAAAGAAAAGCATATATCTTTTACCTTTACATAAAGAACTCTTCAAGTTTAAAAGCTACTTTCCTATTGGGTACTAATAAAACATCTCTTCTATATTAAAAGCCAATACAAATGTGCTTTCCTCCTCTTTTAACTTGTCATTTGGTTCCATTCTCATCAGCTGCAAATCCTGATGAGACACAACATTTCAGATTTCAGCTGTTTCTCTGTATATATATATATATGCGGAGGAGTAGAGAGAAAGGAGACCAATTCAAAGCTGGTTTACAGTTTGATTAGCGGTGTGTTTGTTGAAGATATTAATTATTATATGGCATTATTGTTTAACTGCTCCATCACATGGCATAACAATAGGTTTCTAAAAACAATCTTTTATTTTAGTATAGTCAAAAGGCATCTTACTATAATGTAATGTGAAGTATGGTCAAGTGAAATGAGTAAATAACAACAACAATTGAGTAAAAATTTGATATAATTACTTCCGATTAAAAAAAAGGATTTAGAGATTTGTTATATTTTCTAAATTAGTAAAAGTTTCTTATTTTTTATATCGAGAGACATAATCGAATTTTGAAATTATTGTCTCTTGATTTATTATCTTAGTTGAAATTTTTTAATCGAATATTCTATAAATTTAGGAAATAATATTTTTTATGAATTAAAAAAGAGACATCATATGATACTAAAAGAGATAAAAATCATTTTACAATTCTTATATTATGGATTTCGTTTCAAATTTCAAATACGAATATTTTATGGTGAATTAAATTACTCATCTAAGTAGTTTATTAATATGTTTTATTAGGTAAGTGATGTTAATTAATAATAAATAAACAAGAGCCCTTTAGGAGGTGATCGAGTTGGTAGAGTGGGGGGCATGAAGCCAAAAGATTGTGTTTAAATCTTCTATCTACGTTCTTTCGATCGAGCCTGTTATAAAAGGCTTATCTAGTGTGGAATATCTAGTTGACGTGATTTACAGGCTTTTGTATCAATCCGGAAGTTTACCCAGTGTGTATTTAAAAAATAACGACTGTGAGTTACTCTATTTCTAAAAAAAAAAAGAGATTCTTAATTGGAGGAATAATTTTAATGCATTAGTTTTAAAATTAGAGTTAAAAATATTGAGATATATTTTATACAAGTATTTAATCATTTACCTTAACTTTTTCATTTATTAATTATTTACTCATTTCGATCAAATTTGTTTCATTATAAATTAGAATAATTAAAAATATAAAAATGGAAGTAAGTAATATTTGTAAATATTTACTTTATGTTATATAATATTTGTAATTTATTTAATACGTATTGAAAATATATTATTTAAGACGTGTTTTAATGGGGTAGGTGTCCGTTGTAGTAGCTTGAAGGTGTTAGGCCTCCACTTGCTGCACGCCTTTTCCACGCACTCACAGCTATAAATGAATCATTAAGTCTATTTGATTTTTTTTTTATTAAACCCTAAAGTATGGTTTGAACGTACTCTTTTTCACTCTTTACTTGAACTCAATGTTATGAATACCGTACCGAGTTCGGTACTGGATTGAGACCTGGAACGGAATTATACTGATACCGGTCAGTACTGGGTACCGTTTCGGGATATTTTTTAAATTTATAAAATAGTCCCTTAAATTTTTAAAAATTACAAAATAGTCCAAATTGATATATTATACAGTTGTATTGTATACTTTACTAGTTTACTGTTTACATCAACCATGCTTTCAAAAATCTTAATAATAA
>JAOSBK010000001.1:26185061-26208287 GCA_027568895.1 Erythroxylum shatona | reverse complement strand
ATGCCTTTTATTGAATAAAACAAATTTTATACAATTAAAATTACAACCAAAATTGGCTGCAAGGGCATAAACCAACAACAGGAACATTAGAGAGCTTGAGTTTGGAGGATAATCCGAGTTTCTTTGATCCAATCACCTTGTTGATGCTTCAAAAGCATGATTATAAGTACAAATGAGGTTAACAATTGATGGTGATTGTCACGGTGAAGATAATATTCCCACCAGCACATCACTCAGTTCACCCCTCAGCAGATCTCTCTGTTCAATATTTTCTCGCAAATACCCAAGGACTTACAGTCCTTTTGGTGAGGAGTCAGCATATTTTTCTCCAGTCATGTCTGAGTTTAGTAGAGTGTTCAAAAGATGGACAAAGCCTCAGATTCTTACTCGAATTCCCAGATGGCGGCTTCACCAACTATGACTTCGCTTTCAATCCATGCACAACATTGATTGCTGAAGGGCCATGGAATGCAAAGAAGAACCAGCTTTGTGTAGTTGCATGTAGAATCTTCACTGCAGTTGGTTCTTTGAACGGTTCCTATATTGGGGATTGTTCAATCAGATTAAGTTTTAGATTCCCTGCACTTTGGTCAATTAGAAACACTAGATACATTGAGGTGCAATTAGGAGCAACAATGCAGTACACTTACACCATGGTTGAGAAAGCAAGAGCCACTTGCTTAAAAGACAAGCCTGGTAGAAACAAAGAAAAGCAGTATCCAGGAGGAAATTCATAAGGACTGCAATTCCAAATGTCCTTCAAGAACTCTAAAGGAAGAGAAATGGGATGGGGCAAGGCGCGTCCCATCTCTGCCGGTGATCAGTTCCATCCTGGGAGTGGGAATGAATATGTGATGAATCCACCTAGCTCACAACCTGCTAAAATCTACCATAGCAGTTTACTGAACATCAGCTACTCAATGAACATAATGACATCAGAAAACGAAAATATCAGAGAGTACAAACATGTTGAAATCACTGCTGAAGGAATTTATAATGCTGAAACAGGAGCTATGTGCTTGATAGGCTGCAAGCATCCTGATTTGAACAATCCAACAGTGACAGATGATTCAATGGACTGTGAGATTCTTATCAATCTGCAGTTCCCTACAATAGAATCAAGGGATATATTGAAAGCCAACGGAGAAAGGCTGACCTTTTGTTCTTTGAATCTCTTTCTTTCTCTGCAATTTCTTTGCACAATCACGAAGCAAGTGAATTGGTACAGGGCCACTGATGACATGGATTAGTCATATATGTTTACCAATCCTGCAGATGATTACTATTCCACTGTGGGATATCATAATTCTTTTAGTTGGTCCGCTGCTTGCAACCTCCAGCAACGGTTAGGTGGTCTCTTCTTCATGCCCCAAAAGTTCATGGAAATTGACTAGTGGTTGATGATATACAAACTGTGCAGTCTCAAGTTTTTGGCAGTTTGACTAGTTGGTGTAAATAAATCTGTTTATAAAATTGGCAAAGGACTTGAAATATTGCAAAGTGCTTAAATTATCCATTTAGGGGGAAAAGTAGTACCTGATTGATTGTTGAAGCACAATTGTAACCACTATGTTTAGCAAAATCAGCCTGATCTTATTCGGACCGGCTCGAAGCCAACGGTATATTGGGTGAAACGATGGCGTTTTCAGTTTTAAAAATTATATATAATTGACTCAATACCATCATAAAATCAACTAGGCTTCTTCTTCATTGAACAAGAACTCGAACCGCATTAATAAGGTAGTACAAAAACTGTGTACAAAAATCATCATTTGAACACCATAACAAAGAAAACACCAGTCCAGAGAAACAAAATCATGAATGTGCAACATCAAAGAACCGCTCTATCCTAAAGAATACTGTAATCATTTTCATCATTCATGCGAATGTAACACATTATAGCCACAACAAATATAAAGTAGGACGAAAGCTCCATTGCAAGTGCTCCCCAGCCAATAACACCAGCATGCTTTAAGATTGCTGGAATTGCAATACTTCCAATTGCTGAAGCTCCTGTTAAGAACTTGGTTGCATTGATCCATCTGTTACCAGTTATACAAAGAGAAGGATATTAATCATGATACTGATCAATCTGAAGCTGAAGAATAAGTCAAATCTTAAACATTTCAAGGTATAGAGTCTAACCCACTGTTGGATTCCGTATAAAGAGAAGAACTGTCCGACCCAGCAAAGAACAGCAAAGGCATGGGAAGAAGAACATACATAATTACTGCAAGATACAATGTGAAGAGTGCCATCAAAATGCCCAATTTCAAGCTTGCATTATAACACTCATAGGGACCAGATGAAGCTAAGAACACTAATACGCATCGGCCTATTGTCATTTAGAAGATCAAAATCATGCCAGCAATTGAGTCATGCATCTATTACTGTCCATAACCGTACATACAGACTAGGAGAAGAGGTAATATCTTCCATATTTCAGTTTTAGATAAATGGGTATGTTCGTTGTTAGAAAAATGAAAACTTTTACAGCAAGAGTACAAAAAAGTCGAGCAAATTCCTTAACTAGCCCAAGAAGCACTCACCGGTAAGCATTGGCCACCAATTATTGTACAGTGCACAGGCCTGCAAGATCGAAAACAACAACCGAGAAATTACCAACGGATAGGATAGACAGTACTTTATTTAACTCAGCTGATGGAAAAGATTTAAGGTTATTAAACAAAGATCTCATCTACTAACCAGAATTTGCAACACAATCCCTCCAGACACCAAAATTGCCAAGAAAGCCAGCTTCCCAGTATGCAAACAGGACCGCACATAACCCGGTAAGTCTGCCATCACCTAAGTTGCATAACCTTGATATGATGGCAGCTGAAATGAAGACAAAAGATATGATAGCAGCTGAAATGAAGACAAACTACATAAATCAGCAAACAGAAGATGTTGAGGCTGAAGGCTATGAAAGGAAAAAGTAAATTAGGCAGATTGTTTATGCTACAAAAGGTCTGTCTGACAGAAAATAGTTGACTTTGCCATAGATCTTGCTAGACACATATGTTGAAACACCAGCACTCCCTGAAGTAGTTCATTTCCAAAAGTAGATAAGAAGCCAGGCGATTGATTAAAAGTTTCACTAAAATGAATGGTATGGGAAGAGTCGATTATTAAAATGCGCATCCGATTATGAAGCATGCTAGCAACCAATGGTGGCTCGGAATCCATCAATCCAAAGAACCTGGGGAAATAATGCTTCCAAAATCAAGGTTGGGCACTCTACAGTAAGCCAAACAACCCCATATTGCAGCACATTAGATCTGTTTAAGTTTTTGTCAATCACAACTTGCATAAAAACCAGAAAAAAAGAAAGAAAAAAGGATGAATCAAATATGCAAATTTGCAGAGACTGAAAGCCATAGGACAAAACACGAGTGTTCTCCTTAGAATCAATTAACAAAATTTCAAAACATTAAACCCATCAAGCAGTTCTTTTAGCACCAACACATAGTACAGAATAAACAGAAGTTCAGAAGCAGAACAGGGAATCCTGCAGCTCCATGGAACAGTATGTCAACTACATAAAGATGAAAACTTTTAAGCATTACCACACGGACCCGTGATTATTTTTCTAATAAAAACATAACAGTAAGAACATAACTTGATAAAAAACCATAAAACCACAAGAGAAAAAGAAAGAAGGAACTTGAAGGGGAAGATGAAGAACACCCAGAGCGTGATTCAGCGCCATGATTGCAAACAAAGAGAAAACAAGTTACCTGAAGAACACACAATTCAAGGAATTTCGACGCAAAATTTCATCCAAGAAAAAAAGAATACCCACCAGAACTTCAGATAAAGTTTTAAATTTTGCTCTATAAAGTGCTAGTCCCCGCCATGAAAGGGATCTGCCAGGCACCCTTTCTCTTACAGGTCAGAGGAGAGTGGGCAACAAACCTTTGGTTATTAGCTAAGCAATGCTTGTCGGTAATTAAAAAACAAATTAATCTAAGAACTGTGTTTTTAGTTTTTGTTAACAAAAAAAATGTTAATGTTAATACAATTAAAATAATAAATTAATATTTATAAATTTTATCATATTTTATATAAAATTTAATAATTAAATATGCAATTAATATGTAAAATATTTTCAATTATTTATTATAATTTTTAAAAGCAGCAATTATTTAAAAACCTCATTTTCTTCAAACGGAACGAATAAAGATAAAATTAGACCAATTCTTTAACTCGAGATAATTCTGAATGTCTCAGCTATTAACTGAAGTGGTGCAGGAGATAAATAATCATTCGCTTCATGAAAAAAATTAAAAAATAATTTTCTGGCTTAAATGAGGTCATAAGTTCGAACCGTCCTTATGTATGCAGTCGTTTAAAATTTGAGGACAGAGTTTTGCCTCCCGTAAGGGACCTATCCGGCTTGAACAGGGATTAGTCTGGGTGTAGATGGCTTAAAGGTGTCTTCCCATAGTTGAGATCCTCCTAAGATACTTTGTGGGCAACCAAAAAAAAAATTAAAGAATTTCGTGATCTTACCAGAAGAGATCAATTTGAATTGAGATCTTGTGTGAAGTTGTGTCAAATTAAAATCCTGGCTTAAGTGAGGTCACGGGTTCGAACCATCCTTATGTATACAGCCATTTAAAACTTATGGTCAAAGTTTTACCTCCAACAAGGGACCTACCCGACTCGAACAGGGATTAATCTGGGTATAGATAGCTTAAAGGTGTCTTCTCATAATTGAAACCCTCATAAAATACCTCGTGGGCAACAACAACAAAAAAACCCAACTAACATTATCTCTCCCAAAAGTGATCTAGTCGCGCTTTCTAGTATGACTACCTTATTATGATTTCGCTTCATTTGCTAGTCCTTCCTTCAGCATCGCCTTCTTTGCGATTAAGATAACGACTTTGAACATGACAAGATCCTATAAAGTGATAGATGGTATGTACGGTATTACTAGTTTTTTTTTTTTTGTTATCCACGAGGTATTTTAAGAAGGTCCCAATTATGGAAAGGCATCTTTAAGCCATCCATACCTAGACTAATCCCCGTTTGAGCCAAGTAAGTCCCTTGCGGAAGGTAAAGTTCTAGCTCCAAATTTTAAACAGTTGCATATCGGTATTACTAGTTTGTAATCAAATATTTATAAATACTTTTTATTTTACAAATAAAATTTTCTAAAAATTAATATTTTAAATATATTTATGTTTGTCAATACTCAATACTTACTATTTTTAAATATTTTTGTTTTTAAAAATTATTTTAAACTTTAAGGTATTCTATTTATTGTTTTTGTTGTCAATTAATATTAAATATGTTATAACTGAAAACGGAAGATATACCATCAAAAGTAATATTTTTTATGATTTTTTGTAAATTAAAATAATTATAAAATTTTAACATTGATTATGAATGAACTAAATAATTTTTAATTAAATTAATAAATAACTGTTAATAATTGTTATTTATGTGTGTGATTTATTGGATGGTTGGTGCCGGTGGGATATTCAATTGTGGGATGGCCCAATAAAACACAATTATTTAAATTCAAAGATTTGATGGTTCTTTTTAATTAACTTTGTTTAAAAAAAGATGAATAAATAGAATGGTAAAATAGGAATGGAGGGCTTAAGCCCTTTAAGAGGTGGTTTACCTATATTATGGAGATTTTCTTTTTTTTTTCTTTTTTTAAATTTAAAGCATTAAAATGTTTGTGCTTTATTTCACAAAATCTAATTTAATGAAAGAAACAAAAATTTTGAAGTGTAAGATTATTAAATAAAATACAATTCACTACTAAAGATAGATCAAGACTAGTAACACAAAAGCATAAACTCCAATGCTTTAAAAACCTAACCGGTTCATCTGATTTGACCCTAAAAAATTTGAAATGTCTAACTTTTCGGTTCGATTTATTTTAATAACTCTTGTTGTTAAAAATTTATGAATTTATTAATTAATAGGTCAATTTTTAAAAATTAACAAGTTCTTATAGATAAAAATAAAATAATTAATTTTCATTTAATATTATATTTTTCAGTTAAACTTCTAATTCTTTTATAATTAAGGAAAAATCTTTCAATTATATATCAAAATTTTTAATTTTATTTAATCTTTAGTCGATTTTATGATGATCTAATACAAGTTGAACCTTTTAAACCTTAAATTTTTTGTCTTACAGTTTAATATTCGATCTGGTTTTTAAAACATTTATAAAAACTACTTTACCTCAAAATATTTTGGAAAACTATCAAAATATGGATAATATATTGACATGCAAATATCCATTTCCTTAAGAGAAACATTAAAATATTTTTTTTTCTCTACACTAGGAGCCTTGTGCACTTGATTTTAGTATTATGCAAAAATAAGAAATCAATAAAAAAGATTGTATAGATGAAAACAAGGTTCTAATTTATAATGTAGGTTATTACATTTCTAACTTCAATCATATAAGACATTTTTGAAGTTATAATCGAATTAAACTAAATATTTTGGAAATATTTTGTGGGTAAAATTTAATTAAGAAATTGATAAATACAATAATGAATAATGTAATGGAAAATGCATTATTTTCACAAGTTTAAAATTGTCAATATTCAATGTCTAAATCTCCTGTCATAAAACACATAGTTTAATTAAATTATTTACATCATATTGAGCATATATTCAAAACAACATTTCTATTATGTAGGGATAATGTTGTGTACTATTGGATCTTCCAAAACTTCACATTTCAATGAAACACTGAATGTATTAAATTAAAAAATATACAACATTCATGTAATTTTAAATATATTAAAATTAAAAAATTTCACTTAAGAACAAAACTATATCTTATATGTACGAGCATTTACTCATAATTATCTTGAAATTTTAAGATAATTTGTATTGAATTTTAAGCAAAATATAATTATCTTGAAATTTTAAGATAATTTGAAGTTTTTGATTTTTAAGCAAATTAAAATTATCTATTGTAGTTAGATAATTACAAGAAAGATTAAGTTTTTTTTAATAATAAAATGGTAAAGAGAGCTAATAAAATAACAAAATAAAGGGAAAAAAAAAAGGCACCGTTATATATATGTTCTGAGTCCAGGAAGCTGCTTCCATGGAAATTACTTTCACACTGCACGTACACTACATCTAGCTGACTAATTTAGTTGCTCAAGCACTCCCACTTGAACACCGACACCAAAGCCATTTATGGCACTTTAGAGATCTATAGAGAGAAGAGAGACTGACTTGGTATTGGAAGAGTTCTCTGAGGTTATATCCACTACTCTTGTTCTCTCACTTCTTTGCTTAAAAGTTGAAGTCTTTTTTACTTATTTTCCTTGTCTCGCTCCTTTTTCTTCCTGTGTTTGCTAATTCAACACGTTTACGAACTGGGTTCTGCAGCTGTTGTTATTAGTAAGAAACTTCCATAACTTGGTGCTTAAATCCGCTGTTAAGTATCAGCTGGAAGAGTTCCCGTTAGCATTCTTCTTGTTTTCTAGATCATTGTGGCAGGAGTTGTGAGATTGTTTTGTTTGAACTACATCTTAGTATCTTTTGTTCTTCATGAACTTGGTCTGAGCTTCTTGGCTAGAGCGGTGAAATTGGAGTTGTTTTAGTAGTACTTATGATAGATTTGCTTGGTGGGTCTTCAGAAGTTGAGATAGAAGTCTGTATTGAGTTCTATGGGAAATCAATCAATTATGTTCAAGTTTTTACGTATCTTGGATGGGTTCAGTTGTTTCCATTGTTATTCTGATCCAAGTTTTGCGTTTCCATGCATGATCCTTTCTTTTGGAATTATTTTCCCAAGCTTTATATTAGTAATAACTTGTACTAGATTTCAAAGTCATAAAAAACAGTGATCTGTAATACCCGACTACTTATATGCTTCAAGTCTGAGTCATCTTGCCTAGAATCAGTGATACCATACTTAAATTTGTTTCCTTGATCCTTCATGAACTCTTACAACATTCTTGGCTGTCAAGGGATCTAAAAGTTGATTTGAACTAGTCTGATGTGAACATCGATAGTCTCAGGCAGTAGGCTTCTTGGCTCACTATTTTCTAAATATCTGTACTAATTTGTAGTTCAACTTCTGAAAGTGCTTTTTATTCCGTTCTATGGCATGCTTCTTCATCTGAATTACGATTATGGTACATTTTAATGTGCTACAGGGATTCATCCAGAAAGAAAATGGCCTCTAAATATAATCCCTCCATCCATAGAACACGAGGCCCTTTGTCCATATTCATTGTGTTTTGTTTGTGCTGTTTCTTCTATGTCCTGGGTGCATGGCAGAAGGGTGGTTTTGGAACAGTAGATACCATAGATTTGGGGCTCAGCAAACAAACAGATTGCGACTTCAATACTGATCTGAATTTTGAAAGTCGTCACAATTATGTTGAGATTGTTGAGGCACCTAAGCCAGAAGCCAAGATATTTATGCCTTGTGATGTTAAATACACTGATTATACTCCTTGCCAAGAACAAGACCGAGCAATGAAGTTTCCACGTGAGAATATGATATACAGAGAAAGGCATTGTCCCTCTGAAGAGGAAAAATTACATTGTCTTATACCAGCACCAAAAGGTTATAAGGCTCCATTTCCTTGGCCAAAAAGCCGCGATTATGTCCACTATGCTAATGTTCCATACAAAAGTTTAACAGTAGAGAAGGCTGTTCAAAACTGGGTGCAGTTTCAGGGTGATGTGTTCAAATTTCCAGGCGGAGGAACCATGTTTCCTCAGGGTGCAGATAAATACATCGATGAACTTGCATCAGTGGTCCCAATAAAAGATGGTTCTGTTAGAACAGCATTGGATACTGGTTGTGGGGTATGTTAATTGTTGATTTTATTTTAGGATTTATTGATGCTGACATCTGATTCGTATAGAGTTACACAATTCTTGTTAGGAGTCAAATTCTTATCACATTCTCGCTTATCTGCATTTTGTGAACCAGTTTGTGTATTTTTCTTGAAATGGAAAATTTAAGCAGATTGCAGAACTTGCCATCTATTGTGCTTTCATATTGTCTTTGTGACTACTTGTCTATATCTGCATGTGGGCATTTTGTTCAATCAAGGGACTTACGAGGATTCAGGACCTTGAATCTCTAATATTATTAGCCATATAATACCACTATCGGAGTTGTTGTGCCAGGTTGTGGTTAGCTGGAATTGGGGAAGGGAGGAATGGATACTGTTGTTTGTGATGGGAAAGTGGGAATTTTGAGCATAATTGCAAAAGAGTTCTCACTATCTTGCTATTAGGGCAGTGAATTTCCTGTATGTGTTAAGATTCCTATCAACTTCACATGAAAGTCCTAACACATTTGACACTTATAAACAACACATAGGCCATCAGGGTTAAACCTAGCAATTGGTTGTTCTTATTTTGTTCCTTTATATTCTTAGTTGGTACCTACTTTAGTCTGTTATAATTTCTGATTGATAAGACAATCATCATTATTAAATAGGTTGCAAGTTGGGGAGCATACCTGCTAAAAAGAAATGTATTGGCCATGTCCTTTGCACCTCGTGATAATCATGAAGCACAGGTACAATTTGCATTGGAGCGAGGAGTACCTGCCGTTATTGGGGTTCTTGGATCTGTACGTCTTCCATACCCATCAAGAGCCTTTGATATGGCTCAGTGTTCACGATGTTTAATACCATGGACATCAAATGGTAGGTTCTGATATTCCTTATTTTGTAGACATATTTTATTTCATGTACTTAGGAAGTGACATATGCTTAAAATTTCACACAAAAAAACTTAGTACTTAAGGTCATCCTGAGTCAGATGAGTAGACTTTATACCGTTAAGTGCCCTTCTTGTGGAAACTTGATGTTCCATCTATAAATTCTTTATAAAGTCTATCCTTTAATTTTACATCATTTTGTGTCACTTCTATTCTTTATGTTAGATGCGCTTTTGGATACTTTGAGAACCTTAGAAAGAAACCATTCTTAAATATAATGCTAAACAGTAAATCTTCTATCTGCTGTAAATACAGCCGTGCTATTGCCAAATTGTGCACACTCTGAAAGTTAAGAAGATATATGAAGCTAGTTGATGATCCTTACTTATTCCAAAAAGATATGTTTATTAATAGTTGTTAATTTACTGTTTAAAAAAAGTTAAGCTTCTGTCAGGTGAGCTCCTAACTTAGTGACATATTTGTGATTCTAGGACAAAAAATTTGTTCTGAACTCTTTCCTTATGTTTTATTTTTACCGATTCACTGTCTAGCATACAATGTTAACAAACAGGCATCATTTTATAGATGGAATGTACCTAATGGAAGTTGATCGAGTCCTCAGACCTGGTGGGTACTGGATTTTGTCTGGTCCTCCAATTAACTGGAAGACCTACTACAAAACTTGGCAGCGATCTAGAAAGGACCTTGAGGCTGAGCAGAGGAAGATTGAAGAGCTGGCTGAAAGTCTTTGCTGGGAGAAAAAGTATGAGAATGGAGATCTTGCTATCTGGAGAAAAAAGGTGAATGACAAGGGTTGCCAGAGGAGGATCACAAATTTATGTACATCGAGTGATCCTGATGATGGTTGGTAAGTTCCCAAAGTTCTTGACTACCTTGATATTTATTGCTACCATATGAGGACCTAAAATTTAACCTATCAAATCTTTAACACTATAGTTCTTTGATCCATATGATACATTCAACTTCTGAGAGTGTTAAGAAATAACTTCTTGTAACCTGAGAGTATATTGTTGTTTGTGTATATTGAAAGTTGGTACCGGAAAATCAACATGTAGAGGCCGTTAAACTTTTCCTATTCTGTATCTGACATTGTTGTGGAAAATGGAACTATGGGCTGGATTCCTTCCGTGACAGACCAATTGTTTCAGGGAATTTAAACTTGTTTATATTGGGAGATGCTTATTCTTTAATTGAATTTCAAGTTTCCTTTTCTATTCACTTAATTTCTTATTCCAGAAACCCTTATATCCCTTTAGTAGTCGTCTTGTGAGCATAGTCTCTCAATATGTGAGCTCATTATGCACTTTTCAGTATTAAACACTCGGAAATTGCTATTAAGTTTGGTTATGAATTTGAGAGTTCATGCCTTCCTAGTGCTTCTCAGTGCTGGTGACTTTGCTTACATGTCATAAGCAGTTGTTAACTTCAAAAATCATGGCAAGTTGTCTTGTTTATAAAGTTTTTGCCTTGATATAATATTAGATCAGTAGGATAATAACAGATTGATGTTTCCCTCCATATTCCATCCTTTTGTACAACGGGCGGAGAATAGATGTAGCTTCACCTGCACTCTTCTCTAGTGGGGAACATATGGTCATTCCCTTTTGGAAAAGGAAACTTATGACCACTGCAAGCTTCTTGAAACTTGGTGAAGTTTCTTATTATAGTATTTAATTGTTTCCATATTAACTTTCTTATGTTGTTCCTATATCATATTAGGTACAAAGAAATGGAAAATTGTAGCACACCTTTTCCTGAAGTGACCAGTGCAAATGAAGTAGCAGGAGGGCAGCTAAAGAAGTTTCCAGATAGGCTTTTTGCAGTGCCTCCTCGAATAGCTCAGGGACTGATTGAGGGTGTCACAGCAGAGTCTTACCAAGAGGACAATGACATATGGAAAAAGCGTTTAGATGCCTATAAAAAGATCAACAGATTGCTTGGCACTTCGAGATATCGAAATGTAATGGACATGAATGCAGGGCTTGGGGGTTTTGCTGCTGCACTTGAATCACCAAAATCTTGGGTGATGAATGTGGTACCTACAGTTGCGAAGAACACCTTAGGTGTGATTTATGAGAGAGGTTTAATTGGCATTTATCATGACTGGTAAGTCCTACACCTACTATTTCTATTACAGAGCTAACAAGTACCACCAGAATCTATGTTGTAGTTTCCTGTGGAAAGATTGAAGAACTGGTGCTCCTCCTTTCCTTAATCATTACATCCCTAATGGAGAGGGATTCTATCACGAATCTGATGACTCAATAGCATGAGATTTTACTGATTAAAATAACGCTGCAACAGTATGCCTTTTATTTCTGAGCCAATATTAGTGCAGTCTCTCAATCTTGTGAAAATGTAGTGGAACATTGTTCCATGAACCTTCATCCTCAAAGTTCACAAAACTGATACTCAACTATTTGCCAAGTGAAGCATCTTTTCTACATGCATTGCAATTACTATGAGTCATGGTCCCCAAGAAGTTGTCATCAGTTGTTGCTCTTGCTACCTTATTGTCAACTTCGTTTCCGGGTCACCACCTATGGCTGTGATAAAACTGGCTATCTAGAAATTGATTTAGCTCTGTGAAATACAGTGTGGAAGGAAGAGATAACTAATACAAATAATGAAAACCGGGGACTGAGGTTTATTCTTGGGAAGGGAGGATAATGATCCAAATGTTCTAATAGTCTTCTCGGTTTCAGCATCATTGAATTACAAGCTTTTTTGTATCCTGGTTAATTCCACTCTTCTGTAAATTTTCTAACTGTTGAACATGGAAAATCTTTTGAAACCTAATAGTTTTCTTTGGAAGCTTATTGACCTTTTCTATTGCTGTCTTGTTTCAGGTGTGAAGGATTCTCAACATATCCAAGAACATATGATTTTATTCATGCCAATGGCATTTTCAGCTTATACCAAAACGTGTAAGCCACTTAGTTTCCTTATTCATTCTAATTTTGGTCGTGCTAATTTTGGTGAAATCACGAATGTCTACATCTTCAGTATTTTGAGTTTCATATTGAAAAATAACTATTATGTTCTGGACTGACTTATGATCAAATGGCGGGTAAGGTGACTGCTCAATCAATGATCACAACTTCTGAATTTTCAAAGTGCTATCAATACCTTGTGACACATCACGATTTGTGAATTTGAGAACTTCAAATTTACTTTCCGGTTAGACCATCTATTTTTTATTTTTAGATACGAATTGGCTAACCAATTGAACACGACCTTTTGAGAACATGGGAGGGTCTTTGTTCCTGCAACTGCAATTTCCAGTTTTCATGCTAAATGTTTTTTGTTTTTTAATTCCACCTTCAACATAATTAAAGTTTTATTCTAAACTTACATCATGATTTTACAAGTATCCTCTCTTATATGCATACTTGGTAAGAAGAACGGATAGCTAAGCTGAGATATTGGTGGCCATTCATTTGATAGTCATTTTCTTAGCTTAAAAGACTGCTCAAAGAGCTTATCATTATGTATTTTTGTTCTGTACTTTAATTTTTTATTGTGCGAGTTAGGGAATGTGTCAGTAGAGCAATGTGGTTGTTTTAGTTGCTATGCCAAAGATTAATTGCCTGCAGTATATTACTGAATACTTGTGAATACTCAACAGATGTGAACCAGAAAACATTCTTCTGGAAATGGACCGGATTCTGCGTCCTGAAGGATCAGTCATTATCCGTGATGCAGTTGATGTTCTAAATGAGGTTAGGAAAATTACTTCAGGTATGAGATGGGATACAAAGTTGATGGATCATGAGGATGGCCCTCTCGTACCTGAGAAGATATTGGTAGCTGTGAAACAGTATTGGGTTGCAGGAAACAGCACATCCAGTGATGAATAAACATCAAAATATGTTCTTTCCTAGCGAAAATTCCTGCATATTTATAGTTCCAAATGATTAAATGAATCATCCTTAAGAGGGATAAATCAAGTGTTCCCTTTCTTCAAGGTTGAAATTTATAAAGTTATTACCTTTTTCTGAGAAAAAAAGAAGTATGGTGCTATAACATACTCGTGGATGTTACATCTGATTACTTTAGCTGCACAAGCACACCATTTCTTGACTCAAGAACAAAATCCTGAGCTGTGTATGCAGTTGAGCACATTAGGCAACGATGAATTCTGTTTATGAATTCATGAATTTGCTCATGTCAGTTTTAGCTTCTTGATTCATTCAAATAATCTGAACTTCTGTTACTTTGTTTCCTTTCTGATTTTCTCTTTCAGTAGCATATAATGTTGAACTCAAATACCAAAATGCACTCGACATCTGACAGGTTAGCTGTTGCTAAACCTTAATCTGGACCATTGATGTCCAAACTTGTTGGAAACAATAATGCTTTTAGTTATACTGCTGTAGCTATGATTCAGGAATGGAATAGATTAGTTTCTTGTTGAAATACTTTCTATCCTCTTCTCCCAACTGCAAATATATAAATTAAGTCAAATTATCATTTTTACTATATGGCTAATAAATGAATATCTACTTAGTATTTACTTTTTAGTAAACACATCCAATCACTAAAAACTAAAACAACTTTTGACTTAACCTATACAAAATTTTAAAAATTATTTAATTTATACAAAATTTTAAAAGTTATTCATTAAATTAAAAATTAAAAATACTAAATATTAAATCAAAATATTTTTAAAAATTAAATACTTTTAAAGCTTTTATCTCATATTAGGTTGATTATTTTTGTATATACCTATATTTAAGTTCCTTTTCATAACAACATTTAGTATATAATATTATTATCGCTCATATATTACATAGTGTTCAATTTAATTTAATTTAATTTAAACTAAAATTAATAATTAAATTTCAATTAATGATTTTAATCCAAGTTTAAATTTTAAGATATTAATATAAACGATTTTTTCAGAATAATTTTATTTTAATTTAATATATTAAAACAATAGAGTTTCAATTTTAAAATTTTAAAACTAAAATAACAAAAAAATTTACATTTCCTTAACTTAAAAATTAAATTGATATCACTTTTGTAAACCCAATTTTATATTAAAATCCTTTGTGTTACATATGAGGGAAAACTCATAGTATGATCCGACCTAACTTATTTTGAAGCTTCTTCTTAGTTGCATTTTAGTGAACTCTAAGGCCATCTCTAACTATTACACTAAAATTTTACACCAAATTTCATATAAAAAAGAATATTTCAAGAATCTTTTTACACCAAATTTGGTGTTATTCCAACCATTCTACACCAAATTATTTTTAAAGAATATACCACAATAAATTAGTTATTAACTAAATTATTATGATATATTTTTTAAAAATAATTAACTAAATTAATTTATATTTATACAATGATTTTTATTTATTTATTTATAAAAATTAAAATAAAATCATTATTTTTAATTAATTAATATATACTTTATATTAAATTAATATTATTTAATAAATATAATTAATATTATTGCAGCAACAAATTAATAACATACACGAATATAATATTTTTATTGCACATTTATCCTCTAATCTTCTAAATTATCATATCATTTCCACAAATGTTCAATTAATATATTACGAAGTTCATAATGAGCTTCTTTATTTGATTGTTGTAATTTTAGTTTGATTGTAATCTTTAGTCTGATTATAATTGTAATTTACTTTAATATGGTTATAATTTCAAATATTTTCGTTGAATTTTAATTTTTTAAAATTAATGTTGTGGTTTAAATTTATGTATCTTTTATTTCAAATTTATTTTTATTCTTAACATATTTTATTAATGAATTTATAACACTTATAAATAAATATTAAAAATAAATTTAATATTATATTTAATATTAGTGTCATTTTAAATGTCTCAATTAGATCTTTATAATGATATATTTTGTGTAAAGTAATATATGTTTTAAAATTAATTACTTAATAAAATATGTAAATAAATCAAATTGTGGTAAGGATATAAAAGAAATATTTTAAAAAGATAATAGACAAAGTTGTATTTTTATACTTTTAGTATAATGAATAGTAACACACCAAATTTAATGCATTATTATTTATTATATTATTTTGGTGTTAAAATTTAATGTCTTCTTTGAATTGATGTCTTTACACCAACTTAGGCCATCTCCGACTAACACACCAAAACTTCAGAGCATGACACTTGTTTGATTGTGTTTTTGTAGTTACAGGCAGTTAGGTTGCTCAGTTACTTGTACAGGGAAAATGCTGTTATAGGCACTATAGTCTATAGTGAAGGTGTTTTGGTGTGTTGTTGGAGACGACCTTAAGTTCTTGATTTCAGTTGGTGCCTGGTGTTTTGGTATGTTGGTTGGAAATGACCTTTAAGTTATTGATTTTTTTTTTTTGTTAGCTGACGAGGTGTCTTAGAAGGGTCCTAATTATAAGAAGGCGCCTTTAAGCTATCCACTCTCAGATTAATCTCCGCTTATCCCGAGTCAACCCGTAAAGAATAAAGTAGCATTTTTCTGTACAAGTAACTAAGCAACCAAACTGCCTGTAACTAGGAAAACACAATCAAACAAGTGTCATGCTTTGAAGACGAGACCACATTAGCATGCTCACGTGTCTATTATGTTGTCTGGAAAGTACTAACTCAAACTTAGTCTAGTCTGATTAGGGACTTCGTGTCCTAGTTTAGATCACTCAAAGTCTTCCCGATTCTTGATTTATATCACACACAGAGTCACAAACACATGCCCCGCTGCCTTTCGGTACATACACAGAGACCACAATCTGTGGCCTCAGTGCAAAACCCAGAAACCGGAACCAAGAATCCTGCGAGCTGTCTGAAAACTGTGTGCACCCGTCAATAATGAAGATCTGTTCCCTCTGTTATTACATTGGATGGTTGAGATCTGTTGAAAACAGGAACTGGTACGGGTATCATCTGTTCCCGTCAATAATATGTTAGTAAACTACAGTACTACAGTACTACACGCCTACCCTCCTATCATGTTGATTTAAGAAATTAAAGATTTGAATTTAATGAGTTAATAAAAATAATTGATTATGAGATAAAAAAGAATTTAATGAGTTAATTTCTAAAAATATTAATAAAAATTAGAGTCTAAGGGCTAGTTTTCTTACATTAATATGTTTTTTGTAATTTAATATGGCATTTACTTAGTTAAATATTTTAATCCATAACAATTATAGATTCCGAAACAATGTATTGATAACTACTGATGTAGCTAAAGGAAAAGACAATTGATACAGAAGTTGAGTTTATCAAATTCCAATCTTTTCTTCTCAATTTCAACATCACTGAAAGTCCATTTTACATCTTTTCCATCGTGATAGAACTGAACATTTCAGAAGGGCCTTATGTTTCTTACGGATGTTTGATAACAGTAAGATGTCTTCAAAGTAGATGGGTATATTGTTGAGGATAGAATCATAAATTACAAAGTAAAAAATCTTTTTATTTATTTGGATGGGCTTATTTCAGTAAAGTTTTTATCGGTAGAGTTTTTTTAAGAAGAGTTTTTCTAATAATTCAGTTGATTGGTTGGTTGTCATTTAAAAACGAATTTTTTTAAAAAGTTTCATACAATAAACTGATTGGTAACATAAAACTAAAGAGAATTTTTAATTTTAACTATATTTGATTTTGTAATAAAAATTATTCATGCATATAAATATTATTTAAAATATACTAAATAATATGCAAAGTACAATATATTAATTATTTTATAATTTTAAACCATATGAAACATAAATGAAAATATATCTAACTAAATTTTTTATATGAATTATAATATAAATAAAACTAATATAAAAAATAAATATTAAAACATATAAAAAAGTCAAATAATATTATATAAATATCAAAATAAATGTGAAGATGTGTTTGTCGATATCGTGAGAATTATGTGTAAAAACGTAAGGATAAAGGGGATTAAAATATACTCATTAATTGATCTGAAAATTTCACCTCAAAAAGTATTTTTTTGAAATGCTTTAAATTTGAGTTTCTCAAAAAGCTGTAATTTAGCTTCCAAAAAAATTATTTATATGAAAAAAGTGCCTTTAAATTTTACTATCAAACACTCATTTTTCTTAAAAATAGCTTTTGCGATAAAAAAATGCTTATTCACATTCCAAAAAGTTGAAACAAAGTCGCAATTAAGATATGTTGTTGAAACTTTGTTTTTTATTTCCTTGATAAGATAAGACGATTTTTATTTGGTTTAGGTGATAAAAGTATGTATAGTTCGGATATCATTATTAGGTTAATGGAATCGTTAACATTATTAGAAACCGAGCATCCTAATCAAAGTATGCTAATCGTGGCAAATAGTAAAACAGAAAAAATTGAAACCAAACGGACGATGTGATTACAATGAGACCACAATTTACAAATTGTGGCTCTTATGTAAAGTGAGTTAGAAAAGGCGAGAAAACTTAAGTAGTGATTGAAGTTGTGGACAACAAGCAGAAGGAAAAAGCTATGGTTAATTGGTCAGCCCCATTATTAGACCATAGAAAAACAAGTCTGATCGGTGAAGTGTTAGTCGTGTTGATAGTGCTAAGATGTGTCCAACAAGTGAACAATGATTGAACCTGTTGAAGATATGAATGCTGCTTTGTGAAGGGGACGGACGGTCTAGACAAAGATCTAGTCTGTGATCATTTTGGGGCATTTCACCGGCTCCACAGGGAACATGATAAAATAGAGATAAGATAACTAACGAGACAAGTACGAGTGGCCTAAATAATTTCAACTCCTCACTTAAGATTTTCTTTTTTAGGAGATTTTGAATTTTAGTTATGCCAAAAGAGGAGAAATAGGAACTATTCCTATTAATGATCCTTTAGCTCCTTAGGCAAAGTTCTTTGATCGGATCAATTACCAACGCTTCACTTTCAGAGGCAGCGTGGGAGTTAGAGCTATTAGGGGAACCTAGGAGTTGATGAAAACTTGATGCTGAGCAAGGGGAGGCCAGTGATCAATCATCAGTTGAACAATCAAATATGTGAAGATTCCTTGTGCGCTGAAGTATACGGATTACGTAAGAACCTAAGGAATCTTGGGTTTTAGATTTACCTCCTCTAGAGAGCTTTTGGGATAGAGTCTTAGGAGTTTATAATTAGTTCGATTAAACCGAGATATAATTAAAAAAAAAGATAAGTAACCAGTTTTCATTGTTCTTGAAGCTTTACGGTCCAAAAACTGGGGCTGAAATAAGCAGGTGATTGGCTTCTGCAAGTAACAGTTCCTATTAACCTAAAAAGAAGACTACTTTATACATGGATACGCTTTAAACTAGATTTAGTCTAGCTTAAAGTTGTGTAATTTTTCTCCGAAATTAGTATGGTTTCGATTTTTTCATAAATTTGAATTACTAATTTTAAGTTGGTTGCAATTTTTTTCATAATTTTTAATTATTTTAGTTTTGTCAGACTAATTTTTTTAAAAAATAAACAAAGTTAATATGGTAAGATAAAATATTTAAAATTTAAAAGGTTATCGTTTTAAAGATTAAATAAAATTTAAAAATTTTAAATATGATTGAAAGAAATTTGAAGTTTAGTTAAAAAAGATTATGAAATAAAAACTTATTTATTTATTTTAGTTTATAAGAATTTATTAATTTAATTAATTAATTAATTAATTAGCCAGTTTTTAATAATAAGAATAAGTAAGTCAAATTAAAAAGCTAAAACCTAACTAAAAAGTATGGTTCAAGGTTTTTGCTAGAATTTTTTAATCACTATAAGTAAGAATAATGAATATTCAATAGAAAAAAATACATACTTTAATAGGAAATGGTTGTTTTTGCTCTTCTGCTAGCTCTCATTGTAGCTGTTATTTTTGTTTGTTTCATTTTTCTCATCGAAAAGGGTTAATTTTTGAAGTAACTTTTGTCGAAGTAACAATAAATAAGTTTCTTTGTGTTACTCTCCCTCCTTTTTGGCCCTCTTATTCTCATCATTCGGTTGACATTACTGTTATTATTATTATTATTATTATCATTATTATTATCATCTTTTTATTGAGTTTATCATTAGTAGTAGTTTTATCATTATTATTATTACTATTATTATCCTTATGTATTTATTGTAATTTTATTTACTTAAATATTTTGTGTGTCATTTTTACTTATTTACTCTTTTAATCTACATTATTATTTTCCTATCACATTTATATGTGGGTCTATCAGAAATAGTCTCTTTATTATATAGAGGTAAGGCTGCGTACTATCAGATCTCCCCAAACTCCGTTTCACTGCATAACTTTAGACTGGGTGTGATGATAATGATGATGATGATGTTTTATAATAATTTATTAATTTATAAAATTTGACTGATTAATTGCATTTATTAATTTTTAAAACGGCATTAACCTGATTGTAAAATTTTATTTATTAATTTTATAATTAGACTAAAAAGTCAATTATCAAAAAGAAAAAAAAAAGATTGAAAAGTCATATCCTAGTATAGATAATATCTAAAAGCACTGTTGAGAAGGATAGGTACGTACTACGTAGTTTCTATTTGATAAAATCGCTAGCGGACGGTATGGAATCCGTGTTTGAAAAAGCTTTTGACATTACGTGTTCATGCGTAGTTTTCCTTCTTTCCCCCCGTTTAAAAAAGTTGCCATGCGTGCACCAAAGTATGGGAATGGATATGATTTATGATGTGTGTTTTAGAGGATATATAGAACCCACGTCGATCTGTGTATAATTTTCAAATTAAGGATAAGAGATGGTAGATAATGGATTATCATGTAGTAAAGAACGTCCTCAGCCACTCGCCTAATCAGGGCCGGTTCTGACATTTTATAAGTTTGGAGTAATAAAAAAAATTTCTATTTTATCTTTTTTATAATAATTAAGAGTGAATTTTTATAAAAAATAAAAGAGATAAAATAGAACTCTTTTGTTGCTCTTTACGAAGATTAAGATTTTCATAAAAAATAAAATGAAATAAAATGGGGCTCTTTTTGTTACCTATTTTATTCTTCATGAAGCTGAGCCTTGAGTAAGTGCCCTATCTGTCTTTGCTCAAGGTCAAGTTTGCGCCTAATACACACAGATTAATTAACCATTTAATATCAGAAATTATAGCGTTGTTTGTTCTGAATTTAAACTATACCGAAAGTTAAACCGGTAAGATGAGAGGCTTGTGACTAAAAAGATTCACCTTATATTAAACCGTTATAAAATCGGCTAAACAACAACAACACATAGTAGAAATTATTTTCGAAAAGACTCAGTAATACACAGTCTTATTTTTAACTAATAGAAAAAGTTGTTTCTAAATGATCCATATAAATGAATAAAAATAAAATAAAATAAAATAAAATAAATAAGTAAATAAAGATGATAAATAAAAGTAAAATTATAATAAAAATAACCAAAATAAAATAAAAATGATATGGTAATATGCAATCTTATGGAGTTTTTTTTTTCAAAAATCAATTTAATATCTAAAATAAAATTGCTCTTAATAAGCTAATGGAAATATAAAAAATAACAAAAATAGTCTATTATCAATAGTTAGGGAGGACAAGAACATGGCTGCAACATATGAGAGGTCAAAGATGGATCCACAGGACTTAAAATTTGTCACTTAAGAACGATATGATATGTGATAGGGTCATGATAGCACTTGAATAGTGTGTGAGATAATGGAGAGTCCTGTCATCATTCTCACAAAAAATACATGAATAGATCCGTGTAGGGTTTCTGATTAGAAAAAGCTGTTGCTACACTTTGACTCCCCCCTCCCCCAAATTTTGTGGCACAAGATCTTCTTGTCTGTTTTTTGTGGACCTATTTTATGTCATTACATCTGAGCCATTTATTTATGTGCATCAGATTTTTCCACGTAAATGGATGACTCAGATACAATGGCACAGAATAAATCCACAAAAAATGGACCAGAGGATCTGAACGCATGGATGACTCAGATACAATGGCACAGAATAGGTTCACAAAAAATGAACCAGAGGATCTGACGCCTAATTTTGTACCATACAAAAAACTGTAGAATAACCTCTATGGTAGCACTTTGATTTTGATTTGAGTTATTTACTTATATTAAGGATACATGTAAAAAATTAGAAGTTTAATTTCATAATGAAAAAATGAGGATAAGCTTTTATTTGGTTGGATTTATATCAATAAAGCTTTTTTTTGTAGATTTTTTATGAGAATAACTTTTCTAAGAAGCCGATTGACTGTTATTTTAAAAATATTTTAAAAAAACTTCATACAGTAGGCTATTTGACAACATAAAAATAAAAAGGACTTTTAATTTTAACTGTATTTTATTTTGTAATAAAAATTATTTATGCATATAAATATTATGTAAAGTATATTAACTAATATGCAAAACAAAATATATTAGTTATTATATAATTTTAAACCATATGAAACATAAATAAAAATATATCTAATCAAATATTTTATATGGATTATAATATAAGTAAAACTAATATAAAAAATAAATATTAAAACATATAAAAAGTCAAATAATATTATATAAATCTCAAAATAAACGTGAATATGTGTTTGTGAGTATTGTGAAAATTATGTGTAAAACACAAAGGTAAAAAGGACTAAAAATTGGCTCATTAATTGATTTGAAAAATCTACCTTAAAAAATGCTTTTTTAAAAAGCTTCAAATTTGATCTTCTCAAAAAGTTGTATTTTAGCTTCCAAAAAAGTCATTTCTATGAAAAAAAAGTATTTTTGAATCTTACAATCAAATACTCAATTTTCTTAAAAAAGCTTTTGCAATAGAAAAAAGTGTTTATTCACTCTCCAAAAGCTGAACCAAACAAGCACTTCACTAATAGAATAGATAGTTCAATACCAAAAATAGTAAGTTTGAAGGGCTACAACAATAAGTCTGGCCAGACTCGAATCTTAAGCTCAAACTTGATAATTGACTTTAAATATGATTAAGCTGATTTTCAATGATTAGTCCAACCAAAAAAAAGACTGTCAAATTAGACTTGACTTGTTGACTTTAAGTTAGATCTAACTCGAAGTTCAAACTAGTGATGAATATTATCTCAAAGAAAGTCAGAAATGGAAGCTTGCAAAGTCAAACATCTTACCTTCTTAAAGTCAGAAATTGAAGCTTGCTCTCGGTGATCAACAATGGTGGCTCAACAATGTTGGCTTTATTGAAGGTTGGTGCAGCTAATGTTGACTTCATCCATGGAGTTCTCTGTAAAAGAGAAGCAAATGAAGGAGGAGAGGAGAGAGCACAAGGAGAGCTTAAGGTTTCTGGTGTGAGAAGAGAGAGTTCTTTAGTGTGAGAGAAAAATTTCAGAAAGAAGAAGAAGAGAGAATAGTGAAAGGGAGAGAGAAAAAAAACTATTTATATATCTATTTTTTTCTCTTTTCTAACAGTGTGTGAGTTTGGGTTAATTCGGGTCTTTTGAAAAATTGAGTGACAAACACCATTGTATGCTCTCATTGTTATAGTGAAATACTCAGTCGTCTCCAAACTGGACGTAGGCATTGCCGAACCAGTATAAA
>JAOSBK010000001.1:26151885-26167844 GCA_027568895.1 Erythroxylum shatona | reverse complement strand
AATACTCTAATTAATTAATTACAATATTTTAATTAATTAATACATTGTAATTAATTAATTACATTATTTTTTACAAATCAACCACTATCAATGATAATAGTAATCATTCCTTCCTCTTAACCAACCATCATAATGATAATGATAATATTCATTCTCATTCTTCACTGTATTCATTTCCATTCCTATTACCATTTCTCCATACAAACCAACCGGCCCCTAAGTTAATAATTTACATTCATTAACTCCTTCAAAATCTGTGTTTTCTTATCAATTATATTGAATATATATATTACATTCATTAACTCCTTCAAAATCTGTCCTTTCTTATCAATTATATTGAATATATATATATTGTTTAATTTAAATATTTGAATAAATATTACCAAGTTGTTTATATATATTGTTATCAATCACAAACTAATGGTCTAATGATTTAACGTTTTATATGGCTAGAGTGATTCAATTTAGGCGATTTGGAGGGCCAAACCATAATTAAAAAAAAAAACTAAAAGTCCTTATATATTAAAATATGTACGTGATGCTATAACGAAGCATGAATAAATATGTTCTTAAATTTTAATTAAAAAAGAAAGACAAGTGAAGAAGAGTAGGAGAGCACGTGTAGCACACGTGAACGACAAACGGACCAGGGGAGTGTACTGTTGCTTCCCGCCATTTTTTCTTGTCAATTCGGCGCCGTTTTTGCACCTAATCTGAGACGCCGGCCTTGAATTGTTTAATAAATATTATTAATTAATTTAGATGTGCAACTAGATAACTACACCATTCGATTCAATCGTTACGAAGTCTCAAGTAACGTTAATTTTGGATTAACGCTTATAAAGTTTAATTAATATTAAATTATTATAAAATTGAATAAAAATATAGTAAAATTTAAAATTTAAAATTTAAAATAAGTTTAAAAATATTGCCTTTATTTATTTAAGAATACGAAGTTTGATAAAAAATATTATTAAATAAAAATTAATTAATTTATAAAAATTATCTGATTAATTAATATATTGATAAATTTTGGACAACAAATGTTATTAAAACAATTCAAATTAAAAAATTAAACAACTAAAATTTTTTTACGATTGATCGTTAATCTTCAACATAAAACTCAAATTATACGAGTTAAAATATAATTTAGTTTTGAAACGTAACTAACTTCAAGATTTTTAAATATTTTGATAATTATAAATTTATATACTTTAATTATTATATTAATTGGTAGATAATAAAATAGCAAAGTATCTAAATTTAATTTTAAAAGAGTAAGAATTTTAACTTTATAAGTTAAAAATTAAAACAATTTATTTGAATTATTTATTCACTAATTTTAAATCGAATATTATTTTTGTAAATATTGCAATTTTAAAAAATCTCATTATATTAAAAAATAGTTTATTTGAAACTTTTGACCAACAAGAACACGACAGGTGGATACGATTCGGACATAAAAGAGAAATAAGCCAACTCACAAGCACTAAAAAGAGAAGCAAATTCCAGAAAAGGTGTTTTCATTTCCTTCTCTCTCTCTCTCGCTCGCTCTCAGTTCCTCTTTTCAACCAGAGTATGGTTAATTATTACAATTTTATGATTTCCCATTCGATAAATCTTCGAATTTCACAAGTTTCCACAGGTTTTATAGACGAGTGTGATTGATTCAAGTTTAAGACTGCCCCAGGATTCCTTTTCCTTGTATATATAATTTTTTAAAATTTTCCCCAATTTTTGATTCGTTGGTGACAATTTGAGTAGTTTAGTTGATTTGATAAAGTTTTTGAGGCCATTGGAGGGTTCAATTTCTTTTCAGATTTATGGTTTGCCCTGACTTATGCTTGAATCGTGTCTTTTGTGTGCTTGGGATATCGGTAAAAGAGTGTCGAAATTGCAAGTTTTGATTTTCTTTTTGATGTTTTGGTGCTCTAATGTGGATAAAGCAGTTTAGCTACTCGTAGCTGAAATTACTCGCTGGCTTCCTTATTTTCTTTCTTTTTGATTGACCTTTATGTGGACCTACGTTTGATCTAGATCCTGCGTGATGGAAAATTAGATTGTAATTCGATTTGACGTTATTTGAATGTGTGAAGATTGCAAATCTTTTGTTTTTATGAAAGAAATTCGCGATTTTTATGAGTGGCATTGTGATTTTCTTTGGGATTCTTGTTAATGCAGTAGGTAAGTGAGTTGATGATACACAGAGTGACAGTTTGAGGGATCTGAGAAGTTGCTAGTTTAATATGGCTTGTAGAGGATGCTTGGAATGCCTACTGAAGCTCCTCAATTTCTTGCTCACCCTTACGGGTCTTGCCATGGTTGGTTATGGAATCTATTTGTTCGTCGAGTATAAAAGAGCTGCTCATGACACCAGATTGGCCTCTTCTGATTATGATCCGAATTTGATACATCTTGGTCGCCCCATGCTTATTGCTATGTCTCTCTCAGAAAACATCTTTGACAAACTGCCAAAAGCTTGGTATACCCTTTATTCCCGTTTTATTGTTATCTATGGTGCTTGCTAGTAGTTGTGGTCAGCTGGGTTTGGTGGTAATTGGTTTACACTTTTGAGTTGTTGCTAGTCTTGTTACTTCAAGGTTTGTAGTTTATGAAACATTTTACCTTTTCTTTTGTTTGGATAGAAATCGTTTTATGCTGGTATAGATTTCAAACATAGACTGCACGGGAATATACAATAGAGTTTTAGTGAGTTCTAACATGGGTAGAATACTGGTTTTGAAGCTCAAATTTCAAAGTTCACTTCTAGATTTGGTGCGTGATAGGGGAAGTGGCTAAAAAAAAATCTCAAGTGATTGTGGAAGATAGCTAAGTTACTCAATTCTTCCCCACTTTTTGTAGAAACTTATGGAAGTTTCAGTGTCTGTTCTTAAGTGTTACATGCATTGTTAAATGGTTTGTAGTTGGGGCTTTCTTTTGCATTTATCTGTATCAAGTGCAGAAAATTTTCCAATTGATGTAGGCTGTACATTAGATTTTTCTCAAGCTTAAAAGATAAAGTTGTCATGATAGTGCATCATTTTTCTTTTAGCATAAAAGGGGAGTAGGAAGGGATTCACAGGTGTGCGTTATGATTTCAGTCAATTGGTCTCCTTGTTGCCACATTGCTGATCTAAAGAAATTTAGAGCAAAAGGAGAAAATGCAAAGGTAAAAATCAATAATGAACTGTTGGATTCGTACATACTATGGAGATTTACACAATAGTCTATTGTAAACAAGAACTGTTGGACTAATATATTGGTTAGAAGAAATAAGAATCTTCTAAGGTAAGAACTATGAATCACAAAATGCTACTCATTTACAATAGACTATTATGTAGATCTCCTTAGTAAGTTTATGTAATGAAAGCAAATGGATATTTGCTTAAACATTTTGGCATGATAATGCAGCTTCTGTAGAAAATGCAGTCACCTTATCCTAAGACCATAAATTGTTGAAATCTTTCCGTTTATTTGTTTATGAAATTAGGTGTATAGTGGTTTGCTTAATGGCTTGTACATTATGTATCATATTTACACTTCTACATACCCTTGTATGTGCTCTCATGTCTATGTGCAATGGTGAAAAGCTTTTGACACTCTGGTACTGTAAGTTGAGATGGACTCAACTTCCTCCCTTTTCTCACTTGGGCTCTTTTGCATTTCTTGAACCTTTCTTTATGTGTCCTTCTCTATTTAATTAAATTTTTCTCTCATAATGAAGGTTGTTATTTTAAATTGTCAATTGAAATTTTGTTTCTTATCTATAATAGAGAGAAGATGTAAAAGCTTTCCATTGATGGTGTTGCAAAAGTATTTATTTCCATGGTGATGAACATCCTAATTTTTGTGCTTCTTTATGCAGGTTCATATACTTATTTATTGGTGTAGGGGTTGTTCTTTTTGTCATCTCATGTTTTGGATGTGTTGGGGCTGTAGCACGAAATGGATGCTGCCTCAGTTGTGTATCCTAATAAACTTAGAAGTCTTGAAATGCTCAAGAAAAGAATCATAAATGGTTTTCACAATATTCTTCAGTCATATAAGAGGCCATGTCCTGAAACACTGCAGCATCATCTGCCATTTTTACATTTAATGCTCCAAGTTCTGCACATGTGGTCTTCACATTTTGTACAGATGAATTAGTGGATGTTGAAAAGCCTAAGCATAAAAAATGTTTACTATTTCACCTTAATTCTACTTCAGTTTTAAATGCTTTTGCATTATCTTTATTCTGTACCTCTGGATTTAGATAGAAAATAATAAGTGATTTGGACAATGTTTTCTTTGATAGTAAATAGTTGATAATTGTCCGAATAGTTTCCCCACTTTGTCTATAAAATGGAGGAATGATTTCCTTAATTGAGCTTAGTATTCAGTATTGATCATCTTGTTAATATTGGTGGAGTTGGGATGTGCAGCTTTTATTTTCTTCGACAAGAGGTGGAAAGAAGTTAGTATTGCTCATTCCCTTTTTCCTCTTTTATTCTGGGTATATTGGTATATGCTTAAACAGATACTTAGAAATTTGGTGTGTTCTCTTTATTCATCTTCGTGCTCTAGGAACTTCCAGTCGACAAAACTGGGGACTTCGACATGATATTGAATTTTCTGAGAGAAAATTGGAGAATTGTTAAATGGGTTGCTCTTGGAATAGTCATTTTGGAGGTAAGCATGATCTATTGACATTTGAAATCATTACTTCGTTGGGGTGGAATATTGCCAATCTACACACAACCAGTAATTATGTAACATATATTACTGCTTGGCTTACAACTATGTTTATCAATTGGTACTTATGGTTTTGGGCTTGGGATAGGTCAACGGTAAAGCTTCTGAATAAAAGAAATATGAAAAGTACGAATAAATAAGAAGTCCTGCCAGTTTACTTTTACTGAGGAATCGGTGACCATGAAACAACTATTACATTTTCTGATTATTCAATCTATAAACTGCTTTGACTGTTGCTTTGGTAAATGATAATGGAAAATTTTGGCCTAATGAAGCCAAGAGTACGTTGTTCAAACATTGACAGTGATCAATGAAAGATTTGGTTTAGGAAAAGGGGTGTGCAGATAGGATTTGTGTACTGGAGTGGTCTAATAGCATCTTGTATCAAAAGAAGATTTGACTGTGAGAGCTCATATTGTTGTTCCTGATTTCTTGGGAGCGGTTGATACAAGTACTTAAAAAATCTATTTCCCCTTAATTCCTTTTTTTGTGTTTGTGAACTTGTACATTAGTCACTAACATCTTGCTGATAAATCAGAAAAGTTCTTTCTACAATATAATACTTTCTCTTCAGACTCAATCTAAGGTAAAGAATTAGCTTGGAGACTACAGAGAAGACCAGATGAGTTGTCAGTTGTGTCCAAATAGCCTCTTTACGATAATGCATACTTTATAAGCTGAAAGACGCATGGCAAAATCGTAAAGCTTTTTAGCAGATTTTTGCACACACCATTTATTTTCTTTTCCGTTTTTCCCTCAAATTGAAAAGTTATACTCTTTAAAACATGATGTTAATCACTGAAGGCAATGAAATAACCAATCAAATAATATGGGAAATTTCCTTTGGTGTCTGTGATGCAACGACATTGTCTTCTTAAACTTTTTCCTCTAATCCGTTATTTCTTCAGTTTAGTTTAAATGGCATTCAGCTTGGTTTTCTTGCTGGTGTCTTTCTTGCCTTTCGAGTTGACCTGATCTTCTTTATCATTCAAACTATCATCAGCACCAGTTGTCCTTTTGAATCCAATCTGAATAAGGCTATCAATACTCATTGTCAGTCTCCGTTGTAAGTGTGATGTCATAGTCTTAAGACACAAAACTAGACTATGTCATTACAATGTTCAGGGAAGTTCAATAACTTGTTGCTAACATGATTTGTTTCAAATGCATCTCTCTCTTTATTTCTTCTGCTATTTAAAGACTATAATTGTTCATGACTCCTGAATGTGATGAAGACGAGTCCCTATATTGCAGGCTCTGGTCTTCTTGTTATCCCTTTTGGTTAGGGCAGCTAACAGGCCAGTAGATTATGATAGTGATGATGAGCTCATTGCTCCAAGGCAACAAATTAGGCAACCTTTGCTTGGCAGGCCAGCAGGGCCAGTAACAGGTGTACCTGTCACTGGCAACCTTGATCAGCGTCCAAGCAGGAACGATGCTTGGAGTACTCGTATGAGGGAAAAGGTTTGTCTTCTCCTGAAGTATATGGTTGCTTAGAACATTTGGCATCTTTTAATGGCTTCTTTTATGGCATTGTCGGTCAAAAAGGGTAGATATAGAAAGGCTGGGAGATGTTTTCTACAATGTCTTTTACTATGATTGAGATGCCATGAAGCTCTAAAAAGTGAAAATCTAACTAATGTCTCATTTTGTCTGGAATTACAGTAACTCCACCAACATTTCATTATATTGAGTGAAAAACACTCTGCAAATATTTCTCTTAAATGAACGTGAGAGATTTTTAAAATGTCAATAACCCTTGCACTTCTCTCTTATAATTTTCTAGTTTGTACGGATGTTATAGTGCAAGTACATCTTCAAGGTTGTTTCCTACCTTTTTTTACTATTTAAGCACTGGAGACATGGATGGCATGCATTCTTTTACTTGTTACAGAGTAGTCTGGTTTTGGGTGAGCTAAATGGAAGATTGAACATTCTTATAAATCCTACATAGTTGCATTATATATGGTGCAGAAAGTGTATTATTTTCATCCCTAGTGTCTTTATGCAAGCTTCTAGCTTCATTTCTTACATTTGCCTTTTCTCTTTTTGATATGACTGGATGAAAAACCAGTATGGGCTTGATACTGCCGAGTTTACATACAACCCATCCGAGTCTCACAGGTTCCAGCAAGTCTCAAACCAGCCTGCAGAGGAGAGAAGCCGTTGTACCATCCTGTAATGGCTTGTGTGGGTCTTAGACTCAACCGAGGTTTGAGAGTTTAGTTTTTGGGTTTATGTGCAGTAGACATTTTTCAGGATTTCAGATCCCCACCAACTCTTCAAACTGTTTAATATCTTTCTGAAAAGCAACATTTGTGATTAGCCGAAAAAAAATGAAAAAGAACTTTCTGTATGATGCAGTTGACTCTGTTATAAAGCATCTTTTCTTATGGTTTTCTCTGTGTTTTGTCTGTTAATCGAGTCTGTTTTTGTATGAAATTTTAAGCATTCAGTTTAAAGTTCTTCGTTTTCCATTAAACCATGTATAAAGATGAAGTGAAGAATTTTATTTGATGAAGTTTAATCAAAACAGCAACGCAAGTTGAGTATTTAAACAGAATCTAGAGGCGTATCTTATGGTTCCTCATTATTCAAAAAAGTAATAAACTCTAATTAGTCAATATTATCTTTAATCAAAAGGTAGATTTTATTGAATTCAACTACACAATTTTTCTTAAGAGGTTAAAAATAAAAAAATGTTCTTAAGGATCTGTTTTTAATTAGCAGAACTTTATGCCCTGTTCTTCATATTCCTCCTCAAGCTAAGCATTTCTATATTCCTCCTCAAATTATGTTGTAACACGAGCTTTAGTTACGCGCCTCGGATCAAGTGTGAAATTGAATTTATCGAAGAAAAAACGAGAAATACTTATTTTCGCTTCAATAACTCTAAGCGAAAATTTTAAAGTCAAAACAATAATGTTTTCACAACCTTTATGAGAGTCAACCACATGGATGTTGTTAATGTCTTTCCACAACTTTCTTAACACAAATTTCTTGACGGGTTAAAGAATCTGAATGTTCATGATTTATTTAAAAAGCTGCAAGAAGCCTTAACTTTATATATATATTATCTATATTGGATCTTTCCATTATAAGTTCATTGCATGTCTGACCCAAACTGATTAGGGTCCATTTTCTTCATTAGACGTCGGCCCCTTAAACCGGATCCTTTATCGGACTACTTTCCAATTTTTTTAACAGGATCAAATTCGATTCGCTTAATTAAAATTGTTAAATTTGTAATTAATTGTTGTACAGTATTAGGAAAATTACTAACTTGTCTTGCCCCTTTTTTTTATTTATAAAATGTCAGTTAATGTCATGCTTGGTTTTTTCACGATGAACTGGATTCCTTACTATCTTGAAGGCAACCTTATTGTCACTTTGTAGCATCATTGGAATCAAGTTGATTGCTATCAGTTCCTCTATCATCTTCCTGAGTCAAATTTCTCCGCAAACCCCATAACGCATTATTCTAAATTCTGCCTCAGTGTTGCTCCTTGCAACTACAACTTGTTTTTTCACCTCTTCATGAAATCATATTGCTCCAGACATGTGCAGTACCTTGTATTAAATCTGTCGTCTGTTAATGAATCTGCCCAGTCTACATCAAGAAATATTTACTCACCAATTTGTAGATCTTTCAAAGAAAAGATCTTCTTCTAGACTTTGTTTTAGGGATCGTAAGATGTGAAATATAGCCTCCAAGTGTTTCTCTGTTGGTTAATTCATCTGTTTGCTCACCATTCCTACAGCAAAAGTTATATCCGGCCAAGTATGTAAAAGATAGGTTAGCCTTCCCACTAGTCTTTGATATCTCTCTTTGTCTGTCAAACTTCCCTCTTCTTCTGTCAGGTGCTTCGTCGTAAGGTCCATAAGAGAAGGAACCGATTTGCATTCTAAAATGCCTGCCTCTTTCACTAGATTCTGGCTATAGTTCAGTTGAGACCAAGCCATGCCCGAGGTGATTGTTTAAGCCCATGTATCAATTTTTTTAGTCCAGAATGATACGTATTAATGATAGGGGAAGAGGACAAAGATAACGAAGAGCATGACAACGAGACACGTCAAAGGAGGAGATGATGATCTTAGAAAGGATGGAGCTATCATTGAATTTAATCGTGGGATTGTCTTCACCAAGAACTTAACGGTTGAAAGGATCGATGGAGGGAGTTAAAGGGTTGTAATGATTGACCATTGAGCGACGCCCAACTTCATTATGTAGATTTACCCCCTAAAATTAATAAATGGAGTAATAAATTATTTAAAGACACATTTTATCTTGTACATGTTTATGTTTAGATGTATACGATAAAGTTTACGGAATAATTATACATTGTAGATGAAATTATAATTATGAGAATCATATTATATTTATATATTATTTCTAAATATTTCTAATCACTGTTCTATTAAGATTGGATATTAATAGAACGTAAAAAGACTAACACAAGTTTTATTTTTCCTTACGAAGGAAGTAATCCATCTCACAGGCTAAAGTGTAGAGATACTTAAATAAACGTGTAGGTGCTTGTTATAGAACAAGTCCATTGAACAAATTCGATATGAGAAATCCATTTAGAATATTACTTGTATGTCTATAGAATTTTAAGGGAGTGCTTGTTTTAGGGGTATGGGTATGAAATAAAAATTGATGTTTGGTATGGACCTATCATTGAAGACTTAACAGTTTCATTCCTTAGTTTTGGACATTTCTCCATTCCTTTCATAATTTAGAGGAGTGGAAGAGAGGAATAGGAGAAATGGGAGTAAAGCTTTAATTTCAATAATCAAATTTATTTTGAAATCAATTAAATAATTAATTAAAATATAATTATTCATTAATTAAAATATTGTGATTAATTAATTAATTATAATATAATTAATTAAAATAGTATTATTATTTATTTAATTACATTATATTTAATTAAAATATTATTATTATTTAATTGATTGCAATATAATTAATTAAAATATAATTCATTCATTATTTAAAATATTGTAATTAATTAAAATATACTTCATTCATTAATTAAAATATAATTTATTTTATAATTAATTAATTATAATCTTTTTTACAAACCAACCACTATCAATAATAATAGTAATTATTACTTCCTTTTAGCTAACCATCATAATTATAATAATAATATTCATTCTCATTCCTTCCTATATTCATTCTCATTTCTATTACTATTCCTTCATGCCAACTAACCGCCCCCTAATTGTGATGATTGTATAAATGATTTTTTGACTTGAAGTCATCAAAATTATCTTGTATGAGGATTGTTATATTTTGATACTATTTATGATCTATTTAATCATAGATCGTTTAATCGATAGTCATTGGATGTAACATGAATTATATGATGATAGTTGAATGATCAAGATAAAATTTATCACTTTAAAATAATTAGGGAGAATATTTTATTGTTCTCGATTAATATAAATTCAAGAAATCCTTGGCCATAAAATGATGTTTTGTAAATAGTTTACAAATGTTATTAATTGAATTGATAGCTAATGGCGGAGAATTAATATGATTAGACTCAAAATAAAACAGACATTAATTCCATAATCTATGTCTAATTGGAATATTGTATGATGAAATGATTGAATTATAAAGAAAAATTATGCACGGAAAGATTAGTCAAATCTATTTTGACATTCTTAAATATTTGGATGGTCATGATGCGTTGTTAGGTATTAATCTTGATCTATAATTAAAAATTATTTAATTAGATAATTAAAGATAAATTAAAAGAAATGTTAACTTATCTAATTTTAATTATGAATTAAAATTAGATCTTATAATCATTACCAAAATATTTGGGAACCTAATAGGTCTCAAATATAGAATAAGTTAAAGAGAACAAAGTTAATTTAATCAAGTTGGACTTGATTGTAAAGTTTGAAAAACTTTATGATTAAATATGAGATATTTAATAAATAAGGATCAATATGAAATATTGAATCTTATATGGACATAATTAATATTTAATTAGAATGATTTGTAATTCTGATTAAAGTTTAATTGAAATTAGAATTTAATTTCAATTAAATTATTAAAACGTTCAAAGCTTATTATAGATAGATTTAAGTTATGTGGAGCCAGCACTTCATGCTTGACCCTTTTTGTAAGAATTACAGAGTTCTTTCAACCTGTTCTGTGGATACCATTAGAGGTCGAACACTTGTGTGGCTACAACGGTTGAGACGAATCAGTTTCAGAAACGGTTCGAGGGATACAACAAGAGAAAGATCAAGTTTCGAAATAAGATACGAATTAAGTTTTTGCTTTATTATGATTCATGTTAATAATTTTATAGAATTAAATAAATTTTGATTTTCAGGAAATCAAAAGTCACGAAAAATTTCGTAATTTCAGGAAATTAAATCTCAACCCGATTTCTCGACAGCGGTATTAGAGTTGATTTTATTTTTATAACTTAATTACAATGTTTGATTGTTGTTGGTTATTATTTTGGAATTAAATTGCTAAAAATTTGCAACTATGTCTGAAAAGTGTTTCATTTTAAAACCTGCATAAACCCCATAGCCAATTGATTAAGAATCTGAAATGCTCGAGGAGATGAAACCCGAAATTTCGATCTGAGAAGAATAAAAGCACTTTTTATAATATAGGAAGATAAAAGATGCACTTCGACGATAAGACCCATTTCTTCTAATTCTTCTTCTATATGAAATTATGAATCCATCTTGTCTTTGATACAATAACCGAGGCACGTCTGGTGGGGAACGTGCCTCTCTGACAGTGATGAGAACCAACCATACCGTCTGTGATTGTTTATTTATTCTCAAGTCCACGCGTCACCTTTCTCCAACCCACCCACCAATCTCCGGCTTGAGATCGTCTGTACCAGCTTTCCTATGTCATCTCTGTACCAACTCCTCTCATTCACATATTTCATAATAAATAAAGGAGACAACATAAAACAAGTAGATGAGAGGGATTGGAACATAGATGGCACAGGAAAGTTGGTACATACGATCTCATCCCCCGATCTTCGGACCAAAATTGTGGTTTTTTTTGTTTTTGGCACAAGATCCCATGAATTCTGTCACTTGAATACGAGACTATCCTCCATGCTTTTGTTCCGAGGACTTCGTTAAATTTGCTTAGAATGGAAATTAAGTACATAAATGGGAATGAGAGCAAGTTCGTTGTGGCAACGTGCGGCTAACATCCTTATGATTTTAGGGTTTTCTTAAGGTTGAAGTAGAGGGGTGTTTGACATTAGGATTAGGAACGAGTTTCTTTAGTTACTAATTTAACTATGACTTAATTTAATTAAATTCTGAACATAATTTTAAATTTGTTTTAAAATTGATAAATTAATTTCAAAAATAGTTATTTTCTAAATTTGAGTAAGATTAATAATTATATTGATTCTTAATTAATTTTAGAAAAGTAGTTTCTAAAATTAGAACTAATTAATATTGAAATTAATTAAGTATAAAAGTTGTTTCTAAAATTAAAATTAATTATTTTCAATTAGATTGAAATTAATTAATTAGACTTTATGAAATTAAAAAAATGTTTTCTTAAATTATTAAGAAAATTGTTTCTTAATTAAATTTATTTATTTCAATTTGATTGAGATCAATTAAATTCTTAATTTTATTTGTTTAGAGAATTTTTATTTTATTTATTTATAAATGGTTTCTTTATTTATAAATAATAACTTTCTTGATTTATTAGAAAGAATATTATCTTGATTAAATTTTGAAAAGTGTTTTCATTTATTTATCAAGAAAAAGGAACTTTCTTTAATATTTTTAAAAATGGTTTTCTAACTTTTTAAATAAAGGTTTTCTAATTAGTCAAGAATAAATCTCTAAATAAACAATATACAATAACTTTCTTAATTAAATTTAAAAGTGTTTTATTTAATTTTTAAAGTTGTTTCCTTTTAATCTTAGAAAATAGTTTTCTAATTAAAAAAATCTAATTATATTAGAAATAGTTTTCTAATTGGATTAAAAAGTGTTACTTATATAATTTTGAAAAAAATCTAAATTATAATAAGTAAGAAGTACAATTTATTGAAAACTGTTTTCAATTAAATTTTGTTCAAGGGGTCAAGATAAATTGGAAATGGTTTCCAATTGGATTTAAAATTTTGTTTTTAAATCAAATAAAATTTCTATTTGGAATATAAATTTAATTTATTTAAGAATCAACAATGTAATTTAATTTTTCTAAGGAGTTGAAAAAGTTATTTTAGATTATGAAGATCAATAACTAGAATCAAACGAAGTTTGATGTTTTATACATATAATTTGATTATGAGTGTATAAGTTGCATACTTCATTTATATGGTTAATATATATATTGGATACATGATAAATTATATGTTTTTATATGTGGGATATTTTACGTGCAATTTTGTATTTGATGAGACGAATGAAATTAAAATCCTTCATTAAAATATTAAGTACACATTGAGAATGTGATTGTTGCCTTCTATTATTATAAAAATAAACCAGAGTTCTGTTTATTTTAGGCTTGTTAAGTAAATTCAAGGCTGCTTTAACCTGAACATGTTTAATCTTATAATATTGAGTTCTACTTACCTAAAATTTGCATGATTTAGATGAGCAAACTCATGATCATATGAATTTAGAGGCAAGGTTAGGACCAATATATAAGATATATTTTGGCAAAAATTGTTACCTAATAGATCTAGGAGTCACATGAAATGTGATTTATAAAGTTGTTATCTACCTAATTTAAGTCTAGTTGTTTTGTTGAGCAAACTCAAAGTCAACTCCATTTGAATGGGATCCTAGCCAACCAGACAGATTAGAGTAATCTTTCCGAATAGTCGTAAGGGCTAATATTTCAAATAAAATAATGGGAGTAATCAAATGCATGATTAAAGTCCTAATTTTATTTGGTAGTCATGACATACAATTAATTACTTGGTCTTCTTACATTTATATTTTGTTCTTAGTGAAACTTACCTTGTTTAGTATATTTGATGCTAAGTTAGTGAACTCAAGTTCTTAGACATAGGATATGTTTGAGAAAAGTTCTCAAAAGTTAGATAGAAAATTATATGCTCATTATGCAATTTTGTTATAATCCTCATTGAGGATATGGCGACAAAGTTGTACAGATATGTCAAAATCATATAGATGACAAAATATATTGACATTTTGAGTTGACTAATATCTTGTAAACTTTGACGACGACATGTAAGATGTATGTCAACACTATAATAAAAAAATGCAAGGGGTTGCATAAAGTAGGGCTAAAAGGTATAATACCTTGTTGAAATTATTTCACGTAATTTAGCCTACTAAAAGCATAATTGTAGACTAAAATTAAAGGCTTTGATATAGTACGATAATAGTTGTCATTAAAAGAAAACGATTGCATGACTTTTCTTGCTTATATGTGATATGATAGAGATCATATATATTTCTAATTCATGCTTATGAGTATTTGATACTGAATTTAAATTTAACATTATTATAATGTTCAATGCATGGTTAGAAATAGATTGTTAAGTCAAAGTAGTTGATCCAAGTTTATGCAAATAGTTTTTATACGTATTAGATCAAAAGAGACTTATGCTTAACATAAATGGCAAGAATAAAAAGTTGGATAACCAAGACAATCATTTTATGTCATATCGGTAAAACCAATAAAACGATAATCATAAAGTTACATATAAAGATACGTGTATCCTTTTGATTATGAATCATATGAAACTTGTGAAACTTATCAAGTTGAAGAATAGCCAAATCGACCTTTGGTGAAAGGAGATGATGCTTTTGAATTGTTAAATCTTATACATGTGATGTATTGTATAGAATATCAATTCATAAAAAGGATAGTACTTATATTTCATTAGATTACTAATGACTTTATATGATATAGTCATATGCATTAAATGAAATAATGATTTAAAAATTTGAAAAGTTCAAGTTGTTTAAATCTAAGTAGAATTAAAGCATTGAGAATGCTAAAGCACTTTAATGAGATCATTGTGGTAAGTTTGAAATTATCGGTTATATATAGGGAATGAGATTCTTTGGTGAATACCTTCACAACTAAATTCACAAGAGTACGGATTTATGTAAAGAGCAAAATAGAATATGAGATATTGAATGATGCAATAGTATTTCTTTTATATAAATGCCTGGTACACTGACCACTTTCTATAGTTCCAATTAAATCAATTAGCAAGATTTCATATTAGATATGAAACGTTAAGTCTTTTAAATAATTAAAGCTAATGATTTAGGATGTGATGCTTAGTTAAAACATGTATTATCCATTTAGTTTAGAACTAAATTGTTTGTTCTTACGAACATGTTGTACAAATTGTTTGTTTCAATATATACTTATAAGAGAATGGTTTTTAAGAAAAGTAGTGGGAATAAGATGAAATTTGAAAAGTTCAAATCACATGACTATGCATCTAATTGGAACTAGTTTCTTTAATGATATATTTGATGTATAGTTAAAAGGCAACGAGAAATTGAAAGATTCACTTTCACGATGAATTCAAAGAGTTTATCTTTGGAGATGATTTTGAATTTATCACCTCTATATCTTCAACGGGACTATGTGGATACATATTGCTCACAGAGAACAAAAGTTTTAACTTTCAATTGTCGAACGCGTAGTTTACAAGAACAATTCTTATTGGATATGAAAAGGTAATAGCTTAATTATGGGAATTAGATCTATAGAGATAGATTGGATGTTGTTAACTTATTCTAAGTCCAAGTGCATAGATAACGTACTAAAGATATTTAGTATTTAAGATATCAGATACTTATGAAGCATTAAAGATATTCATGACTCTATGTGTGAGTTAATATTTAAGATCAAGATGAAAAGGACATAACTTTAGAAGTAAATCCTAATTAAGGTTTATTTACTTAGAACAATATCATTTAGGATTGGAAAAGTTCCAATATAGCAATACCATAATACATTTTTTATTTAGTGGAAATGATTAACTAGATCAACAAGTTCTTTAGTAAACTTGATATAGTTTATTTGCATTGTTCAAAACAGTAATGTACTGTTGAACATTAGAGCCATTGGGCATGCATAAGGAGCTAATGTCTCATTAAAGATCCAAGAATGTGTTTAGGCAAATTTTCTTAATTATGATGATAATTAAGATAGGAGTTGTAAGACTTAAGCAAGTGCTCACTATAGAGAATCATGTAGAATT
>JAOSBK010000001.1:26090175-26120058 GCA_027568895.1 Erythroxylum shatona | reverse complement strand
ATGTATATATGTATGTATGTATGTATGTATGTATGTATATATACATACATACATACATACATACATACATATATATATATATATATATATATATGTATGTATGTATGTATATATAACAGAAACCTAGATCGTAATAGTAATGAAAAGGTTGCTTCTTCCCACATCCAGTGTCCACCTTATATATGTCTTTACCAAAAACCAGAAAAGGGAAAGCAACAAAAACGAAAAACAAATGAAACAGGTGAATCTTACCTAGAAGGTTTTGCTCCAGCCCTTTAGATTGCTTTGTTTTGAACCTTTCAATATATTGCGTACATACATATATGTATATGTAGACACAAAAGCATGCAAGACCACAAAATTATATTAAGCTATATAGTTATGAACTATCACATTCTCTCTGTTTGATCATGGACAACATGGTTATACGACAGAAACTGGAGAAGAAAACCAAAAGCAGACAAAAGATTGAGATTAAGCGAATAGAAAAGGAAAGCACTTAGCAAGTGACCTTCTCAAAGCAACAAATCAAGTTATGTTAAAAAAAGGCATGGAGATTAATCAAAGATAGGTTGTGGACGAGTGGGTCCAGGTCTACTCTATTCCAAATATAATAACTTATGGAACTTCAAAGTTCTCGACAATACTTCCTCAATTATTAAATTTATTGGAAAAGTAAGAAACAAAATAAGAGGTGAATGTTTTAGTACTGGTTTGGATGGATTTATATCAGTAGAGCTTTTGTTAGTAGAGCTTTTATTAGTAGAGCTTTTTTTAGAAGAGCTTTTCTAAGAAGCCAGTTGACTGTTTGACTGTCAATTAAAAAATAACTTTTTTGAAAGAGCTTCATACAGTAGATTATTTTCATACAGCTATTTTATTTTGTAATAAAAATTATTTATGCATATAAATATTATTTAAAGTATATTGAACAATATACAAATCACAATATATTAATTATTATATAATTTTAAACCATATGAAACATAAATGAAAATATATCTAACCATATCTTTTATATGGATTATAATATAAGTAAAACTAATATAAAAATAAATATTAAAATATATAAAAAGTCAAATAATATTATATAACTTCTGAAATAAACGTAAAGATGAGTTTATAGATATTGTAGGAATTAAGTGTAAAACATAAGAGCAAAAGAGACCAAAAAATAGGTTCATTAATTAATATGAAAAATCAACCTAAAAATAATTTGAGAGGCTTTTTTTGAGAAGTTTCAAATTTGAGTTTCTTAAAAAGTTATATTTTAACTGCCAAAAAAATTATATATATTAAAGAAAGACTTTTTTATTTTATAGTCAAACATTTATTTTTCCTAAAAAAGATTTTTGTGGTGAAGAAAAGTGCTTATTGACTTCCTAAAAGCACATCCAAACAAGTACTTATTATCCTTATTTAAAAAGTTAACTATAATAATTTGTTTGACACTCTTGAAATGAAAAATTAGAAAATTTTAGAGTAGGATAATAAATTTTTTTAAAATTTGAAAAATTATAATAAATTTGAGTCTTGCAATTATAATATTGTGAGAGAGTACCAATGCACAAAACTTCCCATTTTACGAGAGTTGAAAGAGAGTCATTAATTATAAATAGCATTTTTTTTGGGTATTTTACTAAGAGACTATTTTTGTGACTTTAATATGTGATTTTCAGTTTTAAAAGAGTAAACTTACAAGTTATTTTACGCTCGCCCTCAAGCAAAAACTACACTTTTCCTCATAATTTTAATTCCAGAAATTATAAATTCTTTAAGTGTCTGTTTCATACACTTGGAACTCTACAACTACTAGTAGATGAGCAGACTTGGCATTTTATTCCAAATGTCATTTTTATGATAGACATAATTCATGCCCATGCACGTAATTTGTATAATATGCCCACGTATTATGCAGTGTAAATAAATTAATTGACCGTCCATCCAATGATTTATGAGCTGTCCCATAAAAAAATAATCAATGATTATTTACCTAATCAGTTGTTTACTGCTGATTAGACTTTTAACAATTTTTTTATAATATCGGTAGAATCGAATTCGCTTTCTTTGACTAGATATTGATTAAACCGATTAATGCATATACAACAGTTTATAAATAACATATTATCAAAAGTAATTAGAGCAATCCAGATAAAGCTTGCATGATTCAACAGAATTCAACGTGCAATTCAAACCTTAAACATATAAGAGTTGGAAAACTCCTAAATCTAACATTTCTCGATTTGGCTATATAGAAGCATTCTGGTATGGTGGGCAAACCTGATTGATTTTTTCGTGCTTACTGTTTTTTTTGGATTAAATTTCATCAATTAGGATAGGATTTGTCATATGATAAGCGAAACAGCTTTTTGAGTTGATTGAATTCTGGAAATGTTCGTACAGTTTTAAGCTTTCCAATTGGTTTTGCTTTCACTATGTGGCTGTAGTTGCTAAGAAGTAATGGCTACAAGCATCACTTGATTTATAGGGACTACATAGGACTCTAGGGTTGTTAAGCTGAAAGTGACATCCTGATTTTGATGGAAAATTGATTTGGTTTCTGCTGAACTTTGTGGCATATCAGAAAATTAAGGCGTGGGAAGGAGCCCATTCAGTTGCTGTCCTTTTTCTCATCCTAACAGGAATCATCTTTGTGTTGGCATCTAAAAGCAAGAATCTTAAGACCTTGGTGCTTTACCATGTACCCTTAGGATCTTCTTAATGTATTAGTCTGCTGTGTAAGTGTCTGATTGCCTTCAATCTAAGAACTCTAATCTTGAGAGACAATGGGGGCCAGAAGAGGAAGACGTTCTGAGGTATGTTTTGAAGTTCCTGAAGCTGTCAGATTGTGATTGAGTGTTTGCTTATGTTGGGAAATTCCATGTTATTGCAGGCCTTTTGGCCTTCCCTTGTCATGAAGAAATGGTTGAACATAAAGCCTAAGGCTTATGATTTCAGTGAAGATGAATACACAGAAACCGAAAGTGAAGATGATGGTAAGTACCCTTTAGCTTGTTTTGTCAGAAACATTTGGTTCTTGGTCCTTTCATGTGTTTGATCATGTTTTCTGCAACTTCCTCACAGCTTGCTCTCTGAAAGATGAAAGAGTTGACGAGGATGAGAGTCCTGCTCATAGGACACACGGAAGCCAGTCTGATTTGCTTAATAAAATTTCAGGTAACTTTTTTATTGACTGTTCTATTTCTTTGTTCCTGGAAGGAGCCTATTTTGTCCTGAATCTACTAAATCGTGCTAGTAATATTGATCTTATGTCCTTTTTTGACAATTTTTGTAAACAGATGCACCTTCTGTGGGTTACTGGACGCGACATAGGAGAGTGAAATCTGAAACTTTGCGTGTTCAATACATAAAGACCGAGGAATTGAGGTTTGGATGCAGTTTCCTTTTAACCTGAAGATACATAACATCTACCTGGATTCTTAAGAGAGGATCCTGGATGTTGGATACCTGCAGGGTTAGAATATGCACTTGGAATGTTGCTGGAAGAATTCCCGGAGAGGATCTTGAGATTGATGACTGGTTTTGCAGTGAAGAACCAGCAGACATGTACATCATTGGGTTAGTTCTCCTTTCTTTCTTGCCTAAGATTTGGCAATAACCTGACGTAAACTGTAGAGCTTTACATGTAAAACATATCAATAACAGTACTGAAATAATATGAAGTTTGGTTTATCGTTTCTTTTTTCCTTTTTCAGATTCCAAGAGGTAGTCCCTTTGAATGCTGGGAATGTGCTGGGTGCAGAGAGCAGCAGACCAATTCCGAAATGGGAGGCACTCATTAGAAGAACCTTGAACAAGCCTTTACAGCAGGAGACCAAACATAAATGCTATAGTGCCCCTCCCTCTCCAGTGTTAAGGACTTCTTCTGTAGCCGATGAACTTGCAGATGAGGGTGATGCTCTGCCATTGGAGACTTTGACTGAGGAGTATTTGGCAACAACTGATGGTTACGACTTCGATATACATAACTCCAGTCAAATAGAGGACATCAGGAAGAACTTACACCTAAAAATAATATATGGTATTGACTGTGACAGTAGATTAGACTGGCCTGAACATTCCTTAGATGCAAATCCACAAGTTGTCGCTTGCAGTAACAAGCTGAGGAGAGTGTTGAGTGGCTCTGGAAGAATGGGTTTTGGTCGGACAAAGAATCCTTCACTTCTCAGTCCTCAAAATATATCACTGGAAGAAAGTAGACTAAAGAGATTTCAACAAGGCTCTGGAAACCTGAGCAGAACGTGGGTGGAGCAGCAAAAAGGACTTGAGATTCCTGATGCTCTTGATACTCTTGCGGATGTTAATGATGGACTATCTGATGAAGAAGATGATACTTTGTTAGAATTACCAATTGAACAGAGCAGCAATGGGTGCCTCCAAGATAATTGGAAGTCACGTCCTAAGTATGTACGTATTGTGAGCAAGCAAATGGTGGGTATATATGTATCAGTTTGGGTTCGTAAGAGGTTGAGAAGGCATATAAACCATTTGAGGGTCTACCCTGTTGGAATTGGTCTTATGGGCTATATGGGAAACAAGGTAATGTCTGTGCCCATTCTTCGTTAGTCTACTGTGTATAATATTGCGTTAATATACTGGCAAGAAGTATCAAGCTCAAAAAGTTCGTTAAACTCAAACCGAAGCCGGACCTGATGAAACCGTGTTTGCTAGTTTCAATTGATTGCATTTAGATGAGATGAAAGTGGCGTAATATGCATCTGCCCATGCTTGGCTTTTTCACTTCTGGATTTCTTATCATCTAGCTGTGGCTGACTGATGCAGGGATCAGTTTCTGTCAGCATGTCTCTCTTTCAGTCAAGATTGTGCTTTGTTTGTTCTCATCTGACCTCAGGTCAAAAGGATGGGGCTGAGCAACGCCGTAACGCTGATGTATACGAAATCATACGCCGAACCCGTTTCTCCTCTGTCCTTGACACCGATCAACCTCAGACCATCCCTTCTCATGAGTAAGCATAATTTTTTTGAAAATAAACTTCAATGAGCATCAACATTGAGATGGAACCTTAATAATAACAGTTTTAGCATAATCAGAAGATGTCTTTGAGCTAACCTGGTATATGAATTTGTGATGGGATGCTTCCTCGAACAGTCAGATATTCTGGTTTGGTGATCTGAATTACCGTCTCAACATGTTGGACGTAGAGATTAGAGAACTTATTGCACTGAAGCATTGGGATGAACTCATCAACAGTGATCAGGTGAGATCTATGACTCTTTCTGCTCTAAGCTGAATGAGCCACCCTGATTTTAACTATAACTAAAAAGGAATCACATTAACCAATTGGCACAGACTATAGTGTTAAGCAAAATTTCACCTCCTATCAAGAGTTGCACTTTCTTGTCACAAGTTCTACTGTTTGTCATTGCATTGCAAATGATGCTGCATAAGCATGGCAACAGACTGATCTGGATTTGGTCCCCTGTTTTCAGTACTTGAGTATGACTCATAATTCAATTAAATAAGCTTTGTTCGTTAATTTTTGATCTGTCAAACCAGACCAGGGTGTCACTTTTGCTACCCCTGGTGTTGCACTCTTCAAACACCAAGCTTATTCATCTTGATTTGGTAAAAAATATTTGATATGGCAGCTAAACAACGAACTTCGTAATGGGCATGTGTTCGAGGGATGGAAAGAGGGAGTAATAAAGTTTCCTCCCACGTACAAGTATGAAATAAATTCTGATAGATATGTTGGCGAGAATCCTAAAGAGGGCGAGAAGAGGAGGTCTCCAGCATGGTATGTACTAGCAGAATTATTTCTATCGATAAGAGAATAGTTTTCAATAATAGTCAGGATCCTTTTTGAACTAAGTATTAGATGCCAAGATTTATATCAAAATTTGATGTAAACGTTAGAATTGAAAACCCTTTCTCCAAGTATTGGCTGAGCTTTCTAAAGGCTATGACAGAGTTCAGGACATTCTTTACAGTTCCAATTATACAGGAAGTAGTTGTTTACTTGGAAATGGTATCTTATCAAATGCAGGTGTGATAGAATACTATGGTCAGGAAAAGGAATAAAGCAACTGTTTTACGAGCGAGCAGAGATAAGACTCTCAGACCATCGACCGGTCAGCTCCATGTTCTTGGTTGAAGTGGAAGTCTTGGATCATCGAAAACTGTCGAATGCACTCAATGCTAGCAGTTCAGCTGTGAATCCTGAGAATTTTCCTGATGATGGGAATTAAACCCTCGTTTGCTGCAAGTTAAGCATATCAGTCAAGCTACAGAGTAGGATGTTACTAAGATTATAATTAGATAAAAGATGAATCTTTTAGTCCTTTCTCAGGCTTTATATTGCCTACATCTAACGTTTCTACCTTCTAAACAGGGAATGGCAGATCAGTTCAACATGATTGGAACTTTTATTGAGAAATTAGTCACTGTCCAGTAAATTGTCCTGAGTCTGCTTGCAAAAGAGTTTGTAACAGTGTTAGTTTTAGGGTTAAATCTGTTGGAACTTTTTTAATCTTTTCTTATTTTATGCTCCTCATATTTTAAGAATTATTACTTAACTCTTTATGATATGATTTAACTATCACATAATTTTTTATTATGTTTTGTTAGTGTTCATATATTTTAATACAAAAGGACATAATATCAAAAATTTTAAATTCCAATTTGATATCCTAACTGAAAAATATGAATAAAAACTTATATAATAACCGAACTCTATCATAAAGAGGTAAATGATAATTTAAAAATATAAGGACTAAAAGAAAAAGACAAATCACTAGATGTATTATAATTAACTCTCAACCTTAATTCTTAGAAGTTGTAGTAGAGAAATTATAACAAAGACTTTCGTTTTTGTAATAAACTAATAGTCAAATTAGTAAATTTGTGTGTTTAAAGTGTAATTATACAATTCTTAGGCCCTGGTGGGTTAATTGGTGTAAACATAATATTTATAACATAAAATCAAAATTAATATTCGTACTTATTGTGAAGTTGTTATTATTGTAGAGAGATCAAGAAACTCTACAATTTTCTTTGTTAAAAATTGGTTCACTTTTTTTTTATTATCTTATAGATACAAAAATTTGATAGAAAACTTTTTGTAACCCTAATAGGGAGGCCTAAGAAGAATTGGGAGAGGTGATAAAAAAAGATATGACAATGTTGAAAATTACCGAAGACATTACTCATAATAAAAAACTTTAGCATTCTAAGATTCAGGTAAAGGATCCCTCGTAAAGAGATCCTAATAATTCTCTTATATCTTATATCTTTTAACTTTTGCCTTATGTAGTTAGTTTGGTTATGTATTATTATTATTATTGTCGTTGTTGTTGTTGTTGTTGTTGTTGTTGTTGTTGTTGTTGTTGTTGTTGTTGTTAGTACTATTATTAATATCTTTATTATTAGCATTAATATTGGTATTATTATTATGTTTATGATTATTAATGGTAGTATGATGATTATTATTATTGATATTTCTTTTATTATTAATATAATTTTTATTTTTATTTTTACTATTATATATATATTAGTTATTTTATTATATTTTATGTTTCCCTATTATGATTAATACTATATTATGCTTATTTATTTTATTTTAATTTATTATTTATTAAATTTATTGTTTGGTTTCTAATTTTGCTTTTATTTATTATTCTTTTATCTATTTATCTATTTATTTACTTTCCCTTTCCCTTTCCATTTTTCTTTTTCTTTTTATTTATTCATGTGAGTCATTTGAAAATAATCTCTCTACTTGTTAGGAGTAAGACTACGTACTAATAAACTTTCTCAAACCCCGCATCTCAGCAATATTTCTACTGATTGTTGTTGTTGTTATTGTTGTTTCTTATCATGAATCTATTTATCAACCTTGTCATTTTCTGTGGCTTGTGAAAATGAAACAAGATCTTATTAATGTCGTAATCAAATTTTGACTCTTACAAATAAACCACATAGCAATAATGAATAATTGATCTTCTTATTCTTATAAGTTTACTTAAAGCTATTTCACATTATTCATTTATATCAATTGGTTGTAAGTTAGCTTCTTTGTGAGGTGTTGTTTTATTCAAATATTGTCTACGATTATTTTGTTCTTTCAATACTGAGATAATATTTGGTATAAATGTGGATAATAGGATGGTTATAGGTAATAGAAACACCAAGCCTTATTTTACTAATATCCATAAACACTCCTACTAACTTCATCAATTTCAATGAACTTGGCATTAAATGTTTCAACAATTCTTGAACTATAATTTGGACAATAAAACTTATACCCTTTAAATTTCTTTAGGTAACCAATAAATTAACCACTAACTGTTTGAGAATCTAATTTCCTTTCGTGTAGATTATAAACTCGTACTTTTACTGGACAAACCCAAATATACAGGTGTCTCATACTAAGTTTCCTTTCAGTCCATAACTCAAAATGAGTTTTAGGGATTGCCTTACTAGGAATCCTATTCAGTAAATACACATCATTTTTAAATGCATATATTTATAAGGTTTTGGGCATTGGGGAATTACTCATCATACTCCTAATCATATCCATTAATGTCCTATTATGCTTTTCTACCATATCATTTTATTGAGGTGTGCCTGATATAGTATATTGCGCATATGTGTCTATTTTTTAGAGAAACTTTGCAAATGGACCTAAACATTGTCTTGATTAATCATTTTTTTATAATATTCACCACCTAAATCAGATCTTACAAAATTTACCTTTTTATCTAATTGTCTTTTAACTTTTTTACAAATACCTCAAAGGCATTTATAACTTAAGATTTTCTTTAAGCAAATAGGCATATCATAACGTGAAAGATCATCAATAAAAGTGATAAAATGCTTTTCTTCACCAAAAATTGAAGTGTCAAAAGGTCTACATATATTAGTGTGTATAATTTCAATTAGTTGAGTACTTCTTGTGGCTCATTTCTTGTTATGTTTGGTTTGCTTTCCCTTAATGTAATCCACGTGGTACTAATATCAGTAAAATTTAAATTTGAAAGAATTTCATTCTTTACCAATCTTTCTAATCTTTCTTTAGATATATAACCCAAACATTATGCCACAAGTTGAATTATCATTCATTATATTATGCTTGGTTCCAATGGTGTGATAAACAAAAAATAGGGATTAAGAAAAATTGACATCAAGTTTCAATTTATATAGACCATTCATAAGAATTTCACAAACTAAAGTAACCATCCCCAAATTTAAAAGTAAATCCACTTTCATCAAGTTTAGAAACAAAAATTAAGATTTTAGAAACCGAATGTATATAGAGAGTTTGTATTAGATTCCGATGATAGATAACCAATATCTAAAATTACACGATAAGTCCTTATACCTTTAATTGGAACCTTCTTACAAATTCTCAAAAGTAGAAAGTTCTCAGTTGGGTTTATAGTTTGGATTATAAGGAACCCTTACATAAAATTAGAAATACGAGTAGTAGCACCATAATCAAGTCACTAAGTATTAACAGGATGGCAATGGGTTAGGATAGGTAACCTGCCTTATTATTTTTCTAAGAAAATTTCAAAACATCGTTTTTGGCAAAATAACATCATTTTGTCATTGCCTGTTGGGTCTCGGGTAGGGTCAGGCCTAGAATGGTCAATTCAGACCTGGCTGAGTCGAAACCAATTGTAAAGCCTAAGTATTAAAGGGACCTTTAGTTAAATTTAGTTTGCAACATACAAAAAGGTTAGATGTACATTTCTTTTTAAACTAAGTCTTACGCTTTAGAAAATCTTTCTAATATTGTCCCTCTTTCTTATAGAAATGACACTTATTTGTTTTTTATTCCTTCTAGTCAACATTGGGAGTAACTTGTATCACTTTAACAGGTGTTTTCTTCTTAAATTTCTTAGCCTTTGGCTCGTGAATCTTGCTAGCTCCTTGACCCATAAGGATGATTGAATGAATTCCTTAATTCTTTAGCCTTATTTCCTTCTAAATAAACATATTAGATAATTTGTTAACATTTCACTTGTTTTCTATATTGTTGTAATTAATTTGAAAAAGGTCCACATTTAGAAGGTAATGAGTTCATCATCAAATGTCGTACTCAGGATCTTTAATTTTGTTGCAATATTCATCATCTCTAGTACATGTTGATGTATGCTCCACGACCTATAAAACTTTATAGTCGTGAATTCAGCCATTAGTGTACCAGTGAGACACATATATGCATAACGAAAACATAATTTTAATATTGTTGGCAATAATTATTCACATTAACTGAATACATAATCTGTTGGATCTTCTTTATATGCTTTATAGTTTGTCTTCTAACCTCACTGTTTGTATACATAATGACAATATAATTTTCTTCTAATAATGTTACATCAATATCCAAAATGCCTAAATGAAAATTGACTTATTCGCACCATTAAGAGAAGTTCAAACCATTAAATACAATAATAGAAGAAGCATGCAAATGAAGAGAAATAGTTGCAAACTCAAGCTCGAGCCGCAAGTCATGAGCCTGAACCTTTTGAAAAAAAATTTAATCAAGCTAAAGCGTTGATCCAATACTATCCCTAATGAGCACTTAGTTAGTGTAACAACTTAAACTTCAGATTTCAAAAAAGAGGAGAGGAAGGAGGATAAAGTTTGTTGATAAAAATACGAATAATGTGGAAAAGGCTTATCGTATTTATGTAGTTCAATAAAAGGAGGTGACGATTGAAGACTAAAGTTGAGAGATAAAAGCAGACTAGAAGAAGAATATAAGGATTAGGTGGGTCTTTATATATGTAGGGCCTTAGGTATGATAGGATTGAGTCATAGATCTTGAGCGCAAACTCGAGTCTGATTTAAAATTTGAACTTTTTTAAATTTCAAAATTGTCCTAAAGTTCAATCAACTTGTTAATTTCGATTCGAACTCTTGACTTATTTGCCAATCCTAACACCTTAATTGTTACTCAAACTGAAACATTTGAATTAATAAATAAATGAAGAAGACTCTATCAATTGGACCACTTGTTAAAATAAAAGCTTCATTTTGCAATTGATTCCAATAAGTTAATAGTTTTTATGAGCATTTATGGGATTGAGCTACTATTGTTTTAATTATACCTTAATGCTATAAATGGCTGTATGAGTAACCCTTTTTTTGCATATGGTTCGAGTATAATTTGCACAATTATAAAATTGCAATTTGTGCTAATGGCACATTTCGGTGGGAAGACTGCATCTAGATTGTGGATGTTATTCAATTACCCTGTGATAACATCATCAGTCCGAGACATAAATTCTGGACAAACAAATACTCACTTTACTTCCAAATAGTGGTAGTTATATTTTGACAATTATTATTAATTATATCGGTTATGACAATTTTGCAACCAGTAATCGGGTGTTACTGTTGTGAAGCACTTTCAATTACTCTCTTTTATATATGTATGTAATACGGATATATTAATAAAAATTTCTTCATTGTTTACGTTCTCTGTTTATTTATTTATATATCAAATCGTTACTAAAATGAATGAACATAAGATATTTAAGTAAATGTTTCACAGGCACTCTTAATCTATTTTATTGTTTACTTTTTCAAGTTTAGTTGTAACTTACTCGCAAGGTTATAAAACATCCTACTTCACTTATATTCTGCTATATTAAATTACTTTAAGTCCTAAAGTGAGAAAATTAAATAATGCGACAAGTTACGTTTGCTCTCATTTCAGTTCCATATTCGCTACAAGTTTCTAAATAATAGTTTTTACGAGAGATCTAAGTGTTTGGAAGGACTATGCCTATGAAAAATCTATACAAGTACACCTAATCTTATCTCCTTAAATAATTAAATATTTCTTGTTACTCCTGAAAATATTGAGAACTCCAGCTTTTGGCCAACTTGGCTGTTGAGACAAGATATGTCAGATCTAGAATACACTTTGATTTGTGTATTAACAAATTCAACATACCTACCGAACAAGGTTGGACGTCTGAAGACGGTGATAATGAATAAGGTCGGGAGTCTTAAAAGGGTCATAACGTTCACAATCTTCTCTTTGTATTGTATTTTTATAAAGAGGATATTTCCATTACTTGAACATGTAAATTTATTGTAATATATATGAGTAACTTTAGTGATTGCTCCAAGGCCCACTCTCTTGATTTGTGTATTAATGATGGAATTAAATTTGTAATTTCCATTCTTATATCATTTTAAATGTAGTGAAAAGTACGTTGAGTGGGGAATAAGAACACTAATTTTATTTGATAATACATAATGGTATTGAAATTAACAATTTTGAAGTCTTAAACACAACAAATAATAAGAAAATCTTTCCCATTTATGTCATTAATAGGTTTGTAAAACATATATATATATAACTAATAAATATTAATAGTACTAATAAATTTTTTTTTTGGATAATAGTACTAATAATTTAAACCACACATAAAAGTAGAAATTCAAGTCCTTTGTCAAAATGCAACGAAGATTAGAAATTTATGTTACTTGCATACTTTTATTAAAATTTGATTTATTCTATCTTAGGTTTAGGTGAGTTCTAGTTCTTAGAATTAAAAGGTAAATTAAGGTTTAATTTAAAATTATAAAATTGCACATTTAAGATTTGCGTATGTTTTATCCAAGTTTTAAGAAGCCACCTTCGATAGAGATATATGTAAATTGGGTGGTCGATACTATAATTAGTTATTTTTAGTGAAGTTCTTCAGATTTGTTGTATATTGAAAAGATGAATTATCTCATGCTGAAAACAATTTTGGAAATATAATTTTCAAATTTTATGATAAGCAAAACATTAATTGGCTATATAAGTGACAGTCCACAAGTTACAATTGTGTAGTATGTTATATATATTTTTAATGATTTTATGTCTTATGTTACATCAGTTGAAATATACTTGATCACCTGATCATTTTCTTCCAAGAATGATCTAATATCGACGTATGATAAGAATGAAAAAATAACTTTTACTGTTTTCTTCCTCATCAGGAGATCTCGTCCTGTGAAGAATTTAGGGACTAGAGTTAGGTTGTGTTTGTTGTATCTAACACTTCAATTTAACTAATCCAAAATGGAATTTCTCAAGAATAAGTTGGTTTGAAAGTGCAGAAAGGTGTCGGACCTGATAAAAGGTACAAGAAAACATCATTGTCGAGATGTTTCCTTGTTCTGTAGCTATAAAAAAGTTGAACTCTCCCATGCAGAATTATCTAATCTCTAAGAAATATTTTTCTTTAATGGATATCAAGAAGTTAGTGCTCCTTGTATGCGTTCTGTTCTTGTTCTTGAAGAGCTTCTCATCATCAACTTATGGCGATGATGATGGACTTCTAGCGCTTGATTATTACAAACGAACATGCCCTGTAGCAGAAGAGATCGTTATGTACAACGTTGAATTTGCTGTGCTGAAAAACCCTCGTATGGCTGCCTCCTTACTGCGCTTGCACTTCCATGATTGTTTTGTTATGGTACTTAATTCTTCAATCTTCTCTCTTGGTTTCTATATATCTACTTGGGTGTGTGTGTGTGAAGAAATCATTTAAGCTGAAATTAATGACGATTAATTAATTAGGGATGCGATGCATCAGTTCTTCTGGACAGCTATGGAGGCATGAGGAGTGAAAAAGAGGCAGAGCCAAACTTAAACTCATTGCATGGGTTCGAAGTTATTGACAAGATCAAGTTTGCATTGGAAGAGGCGTGTCCATTGACAGTCTCATGTGCTGATATTCTAGCTATAGCTGCTCGTGATACTGTTGCATTGGTACATCAAGTCTAGATTTTTTTTTTCTTTTTGAATTCTTCAAAATATTATTATAAAGAAGAAAATGAAGTCCTTTTTTTTTTAGTCTGTGAAATGAACATTGAACAACATAGTTTGTTAATCTGATTCTCATTAAGAAGAAAGAAACAGTAAAAACAATCTACTTTTAAGTGATTTATTAAGCTAATGACCATAATTATTAGTTTTTTTTTTTCACTTGGAAGAGAGGTGGCCCAAGATGGGAAGTAAAGCTAGGAAGGAAGGATTCACTGCAAGCAAGCTTTGATGGTGCCAATAAGTTCATACCTTCTCCTAATTCCTCCCTTGACACTCTCATTCTCAGTTTTAGAGATCAAGGCCTTGGCATACAAGATCTTGTTGCTTTGTCAGGTAAATTTAAGGTTTAAACCTTGGAAGAACTGGAAGGACCTAATAATAGCATGGACCTTTTGATCAAAGGCCACAAAGCATTTGCTCTTAAGAATTTTGTATTGAAGGCTAATTAAGTTCAAGTCTTAGAGTAAACAATTAAGTTTACATATTTTACCCTACTACTCATTCAAAACTTAAAAGAAATGCTTTATTTTAATAATTTCTGTTGTGAGTTGATAAATTTATAAGAAGAATGACATGTTAGAATATCAAGAATTTTAGTAATCCCTTTATAATATAATATACAACAACAATAATTTAGTTAAATTTTCGCTGACATGCGAATTTTGAAAAAGTTCAGTAATACACAACTTAATACCTAATTAATAAAAAAGCTGTTTTCGATATTTTTATAATATATGATAAATTTAATAAAATTTTTAATTAGCATTTTTCAAATCCGTTTTGAATAAATAAAAAAGATTTGAGTGATTTACCTACATGTCTTCACACATATAGCCATTTACTTTGAATGATTGAATGGAATTGCCATGAATATTAATAACCTTTCCTAAGGGTCTTTGTTCACAGGTAGCCACACCATGGGAAAAGCAAGGTGCTTAAACATCAAACAGAGGATAGATGACTTGAACAACTACGAAAAATACGACAAGTACAAGAGATACACCACCTTTCGAAAAATCCTAAGGTCCATATGCGACGAATCATCAAGGAAAAACGATAAAATAACAGTACCTCTGGATTTCACTACTCCAGCTAGGTTTGACAACCATTATTACCTCAACCTTCTTGAAGGACGAGGATTACTAAGGTCTGACAATGTCTTGATTGCTGAAAACTATGAAGAGATAGCAAACCAAGTATGGGATTTTGCCTCTGATCAGGATGCTTTCTTTGCTTCATATGTCAAGTCTATGATCAAGATGGGGAATATAAATGTACTTACTGGAAATGATGGAGAGATAAGGAAGAATTGCAGGTTTGTCAACCTGTAGGTTAAATGTTTACCTGAAGGTCTGTATCATACATATCATTAGCTTGTAAACTTGACAGATCATGCAAATAATTCTTTTTATTTTGATATAAATTGTACTTAAATGATAAATTTTATATTAAAGGATACAAATTGAAGATAATAGTTAAGATAAACTTAAAATTATAAATTATAAATTATAAATATTAGCTAAAAAATCCACAAATCTAGTTAATTACTTAAAACTCAATCCCTATCCCTCCAATTCTCGCTTAAAAATGTCAAGGCTTACATTTGTCAAGCCTTTTCATAAAGCATTTAATGCGATCCCCATCCCTCCAATTCCTACTTAAAAATGTCAAAGCTTACATTTGTTAAGGTTTTTCATAAAGCATTTAATGCTTCTAAAAAATATTTCCATTCATTTAATGCTTAGAGAATGTCAAGGCTTTTCATAAAGTATTTAATGCTTCCCAAAAGCTTTTCCATTCATTTAATGCTTATACAAGCCTTTTCATTATAGATAATGTTTCAGTTAAAATAAAGTATCTAATGCTTCCCTACAGCTTTTTCATTCATGATTTTAGACAATCGGGCCACACTGACCGCTGGTTTACCCTGTTGCCTCCCAAGCTTTAACCACCCATTTTGATAGACTTGAGTTCAGCGTTCTCCAAATTAACATTAACCCAAACTTGATGAGGAGCTTCCCACTACTGACTCCACAAGTACTTCCCATCCTCTCAGTGTACACAAACGCATGGAGCGTGATGGGTTTGCTGGAGAGATGACGTTTCGACGGTGACATCAAGGTGGAAACTAGCGGCGGAAGTTGCAGAGTCGAGGTGCATTCTTTCCAATAATGTTTCAATTAGATTCAGGTATAGATATTTATTCTTTTAAGTATGAGATACTTAATGGAAATGATGGAGAGATAAGGAAGAATTGCAAGTTTGTCAACCTATAGGTTAAAGGTTTACCTGAAGGTCTGTATCATACATATCATTAGCTTGTAAACTTGACAGATCATGCAAATAATTCTTTTTATTTTGATATAAATTGTTCTTAAATGATAAAATAAATTTATATTAAAGGATACAAATTGAAGATAATAGTTAAGATAAACTTAAAATTATAAATTATAAATATTAGCTAACAAATTCTCAAATTATAGTAAAAGGTTAAAACATCCTATAACAAAAGAATTCAGTAAATAAGATGTGAACACACGTTCATAATTAAAATGTAAATTCATTAAAATTGTTTTTATCTTCATCTTTAAAAAGAAAATATATTTTCAGTACATATTATAGTTTATAAATTTATCAGAAACAATCTTTCTACCAATTAAAGGTAAGTTTGTATATTTTTAAACTTTTCAAACTCAAAATTTTTGTTTTTAAACTTTTCAAATTCTAAATTTCAGCAAAGTGTCTACTGAAACATTGTTGTTGTATCATTATAACTTTTAAACTTGATCGTATATCATTATATATAATGGGTTTGAATTTTGATTAATAATTTATGAGTGATTGCAAATATCTAGTCCTCTCGTCATTGTAGTTTATATTCTAGAATTCTACTTTAAAATATGTTTAAAGAGCAACTGAATTTCGTTGGCAAGAAAAAGAAACTCTTCTCTTTCACGCCTCTTTGCATTAAACAACTATAATTATCAGTTTCCCTTAATACATTTTATCAAATGGAAGCTGTGCGAGAAATTAAAATAACTATTTTGAAGTCTTATGTGATAATAATCACGTTTACTTCACCAATCTAAGCTCAAAAACAACAAACATAGAAGATAATGAAGAATCGAGGAAGAGAAGAAGAAGTGTGATCTAAAGGTAGACGAAAGATAAGCTCTCGAATATTCTTATCAGACAAAAACAAAAGACTAAGCTTAAGTGACTTAGACATGAGCCACACGTGACAAAACATAAGTCAGATGCATATAGTCCAAAATGCAAGTCATATCCCATGCATCAGAAGTCAATTAAAATGGAGCTACAATAATACAAAACGCACAGCAACAGAAGTAAGCATAAAGTGCTCATGTGACAAGCATGTGTTCAATTTCTGACTCAGTCAAAGCAAAACTGAAGACAATTACTTCAGACCCTATAAATAGGACACTATTTAAGCATTACGAGACATTATTTTTCTCACTACATTGTAAGCAAAATTCAAAGAATGTGTAAGAATTAGAGAGTGAAATATTTCAGAGTGTGCTAGGGTCCTTATCTGTGGGTACTAGGAGAGTTTATAGACTCTTGCAAATGTTTTAGATAAACACTCAAATTCTGTAATCAGTATCTTATTCTTGATACTAGTGGAACCACTATAGTGAAGTCCTTGGACGTAGACAGCGTTAGTGCTATCGAACCAAGTAAATCTTCAGTGTTCTAAATTTTATGCAATTATCATATCTGCAAAACTAACAAATCCTTTATCAGTCTTTATTATGAAAGATAACAATTTATTACAATTATCCTAACATAAGTGGTATCAGAGCTACCCGAAACCTCTTGGGCATTTCTTGGCTACTCAAAGCATAAAAGATCATCAAGAATTTTTTTGTAAGTAAAAGTCATTTTTGTTTCTTTAAACTGCAGTCAAGATGGTAGGAAAAGAAATGGATGTCTTCACTGGAAAGGAAGACTTCACCATCTGGAAACTCCAGATGCATGCCCTTCTTGAGTCTTATAACTGTTATGGGGCTATCGAAGATTAGTATGATGTTGAAACTGATCCGATAAAAAGACTCAAGATGCAAAGACTTGAACATTGCAAGTTAATGCTTCACTTATCACCAGTAGTGATAAGAAAAGTGCAAAATTGTAGAATTGCACAGAAGTTGTCGCAGAAACTTGATGAAATCAATGCAAAGAGATGTCTTCCTAACAAGATGACACTTCTGCACAATTTTGTTAACTACAAGATGAACACTTCTGTCTCTTTAGATGACAACTTAGACTATTTCTTTAAGTTAGTACAAGACTTAAAAGCTACAGGTAAAAAGATCTACGAGGAGCATCAAGTTGTAGTAATTCTAAAGGCTTTACCTTCTGAATTCAATGCATTCAAGAAGATAATTAAGCATGCTAGTGGAGAATCCCTCACTATCAAGAGGGTATTAGACTCAGTAATGGAAGAAATAGTGGATGTTAATCCATTCAAGAAAGAGGCAGAAGTGATGTTTGTAAAAAACAATCAAGACAAAAAGTCACATAAAAAGAATAGCAAGAAAGGGAGTTGGCAGAAGGGAAGTGGGAAGAATAAACACACTAAGGAAGGTGAGGAAAAGAAGAAAGATGCAAAAGGAAAGAATTGTTTCTACTGTGATAAGGAGGGACATTTTGTAAGGGACCGCAGAAAGAAGAAAAGGGATAAAGCTACACAAAGTGGAGATGCAGGAAATGTGGAGAAACCAGAAGACTCAAGTGGTGATGAGATTTTAGCAGTCACTGAAGAGAGTGAAGAACTAAACAAGGAATGGATCTTTGACTTAGGTTGTACAATGCATGTGACTCCTCATAGAGACTGGTTCACTACATTCAAACTAGTCACTGCCAAGGTAAAAATGACAGATTCTAGGTAGCAAAGGATAGAAGGGATTAGGAATGTCTCCATCAACTTGTTTGATGGAAAGAAAAGAATCTTTACTAACGTCAGATTTGTGCCTGGAGTAAGGAGGAATTTGATCTCTGAAAGCATGTTTGATAAGCAAGGTTTTCAGATCAGATCAAAAGATGGATTCAGAGAAACACTAAAGGATGGTAGAGTCATTATTAAGGAAGTTGAAAGAGGTGGGCTATACTATGTCATAGGTTCTACATAAGTTAATCAAGTTAATGAGAAGGGAAATCATGAATCAACCAAGCAATGGCATACAAGGTTGGGTCATGTAGGAATAAAAGTTTGTTCCATCTCTCTAAACAAGGATTGATTCCTGATCAAAACCTACAAAAGTTGAAATTCTGTGAATCATGTGTGCTTGAAAAGCATCACAGATCCAATTTCCAAAAGAGGGCATAGACGGCTACAGAGATCATAAAATATGCCCACAGTTATCTTTGGGGGCCAGCTCAAGTATCTATTGTAGGAGGGAATCTATATTGCATGTCTATCACTGATGACAAATCTAGAAAATGCTAGGTACATCCGATGAAGAGAAAAGATGAAGCATTAGAAAACTTCATAAAATGGCATACACTTATGCAAAATCATACTAGAAAGAAGTTAAGATGCCTAAGGACTGACAATGGATTGGAGTACTGCAATAAAGAGTTTGAAGACTATTGCAGCAACAAAGGTATCTTAAGGTATAAAACAATAAGAGCTACACCTCAGCAAAATGGTGTAGCTGATAGACTCAATAAGACTCTCCTAGAAAAGACCAGGTGCATGATACTCTCTTTGGGTTGCTCACATTCACTATGAGGAAAAGCTATTAGGACTACAACCTACCTTATTAATAGGCTTCCCACCTCTGTCAATGATTATAAGACTCCACAAGAAGTGTGGAATGGTAAGAAACCTAACCTAACTCACCTAAGGACTTTCAGATGTGCAGCTTATGCACATCAAAATGAATAAAAGCTGGAGCCTAGAGCTATTAAAAGAGTATTCCTAGGATATCCAGAAGGAGTCAAAGGTTATAAGATCTTACTACTACAAAAGGGAGGCTTCAAAACTATCATAAGCAGAGACGTAATCTTCGAGGAAGATGAATTTCCTCTACTGAACAAGAACTCCTCAAATTCATACCTCTAAAAAGAAGTTTATGAGCAATTAGGATCACTAAACAAATCAGTTTCCTATATGCCACCAAAAACTAAAGAAGGTGGCATTACTCAACCTCCTGATATGGAACCTATGCAAGGAACTATACAAAGGATAGAAGAGACTGAAGGTGAGGGTGAAGAAGAAACCCCATACACAAATACAGATGATCCATAAGGAGATCTACAAGACTATCAACTCACAAGAGATAGGTAACCAAGGCAGAGAATTCCTAATAGGAGGTATATAGACTCAAACTTGGTTGAATTTGTATGTATTATGGGAGAAAATATAGAATATAAGGCTCATGAAACTTATGAAGAAGCCATGAGAAGTAATGATGCAAAAAATTGGAAGATAGTTTATGAAAAAGAATATTATGCTCTAATGAATAACATGACTTGGACTTTATTGCCTAGACCTCCTAAAGTTAAACTAATTGAGAACAAATGGCTATTCAAGTTGAAAGAAGGAGTGACAGAAGTAGAATCTAGGATTTAAAAGGCTAGGTTTGTAGTTAAAGAGTTTAGAAAGAATGAGGGAATTGACTACAAGGAGATATCCTCACCAATATTCAGGTTCAAAACCATTAGGCTTATTCTAATTCTAACTACTCTATATGACTGGGAAATTCATTAAATGGATGTCAAAACAATGCTGGAGGAGACAATATACATGAACCAACCAGTTGGATTTGAGGTCAAGAATAAGCTAGGTCATGTATATCTACTTCAGAAATCCCTGTATGAGCTTAAACAAGCACCTAGGCAATGAAATAAGAAGTTCCATGAGGTTGCTGTTAATATGAACTTCATTATAAGCTCATATGATTACTGCCTATATTTTAAAGATCTAGGACTAACTAAAGCACTATTTTTGATAGTCTATGTGGATGACATAATAATAACAGGAAGAGACTTGAATAGAATTCAAGAGACAGTTTGAATTAAGCAATCATTTTGAGATGAAAGACTTGGGAGAAGCACAGAAGCTTCTAGGAATGCAGATAATCAGAAAGAGGAGGGAAGGGAAATTGTGGCTTGCTCAAAGAAACTACATCAGAAAAGTTTTAGCCCAATTCAACATGGAACAAGCTAAACCTAGTTCTATTCCCCTAGGATCTCACCTACAGATGGTGTCTAGCAAAAGTCCTAAGACTGGGATGAACAAAAAGCAATGACTCACTATCCCTATGATGTTGGTGTAGGAAGCATCATGTACATTATGCTATGCATAAGGCCTGACCTTGCTTATGCCATCAGTATACTAAGTAAATTTATGGCCAATCCAGGTTTAAAACACTGGTAAGGGCTCAAAGGGGTTCTCAGATACTTATCTGGAACCATTAACTACCAATTATGTTTTTCAAAAGATGAACTAACTAAATGCAATTACTTTTCATTATATGGTTATATGGATGCAAATTATACAACAGATAAGGACACAAGAAAGTCAATTTTTGCATCCTTTTTCACATTATCAGTAAACATAATTAGCTGAAAAGCACAACAGTAATCAGTAGTAAGTTTATCAACCACAGAAGTAAAGTATTATGCAATCACTGAAGGTGTAAAGGAGCTAACATGGCTATCAGGTATATTGAAAGAAATCAACATTGATATCACAAAGCCAGTAATACCTACGGATAGTTAGAGTGCATTGTACCTTAGTAGAGGCCTTATGTTGTATGAGAGATCCAAGCATATAGATGCCAGACTCCACTTCATCAGAGACAAAATCACAAAGGGGTTCTTCAATCTGGAGAAAATAACAGGTGATAAAAATCCATCAGACTTCTAACTAAAATATTAACACAAAAGAAGTTCACTTACTATAGGGATTACTTACAAATAAGTGAAGCCCCATGAAATCGAAGGCGATCTCATCAGATCTCACTAGGTTGGTAAAGCTAATGCTTTTCAAATTCCCAAATCACTCTCAAATTTTTGATCAGAGTAAAGATTGATAGAGTAGGAGGGAATGAATGTAATAATAATCACATTTACTCTACCAATCTACACTCAGAAACAACAAACACAGAAGATTCATGAAAAATCGAAGGAGAGAAGAATAAGTGTCTGAAGGTAGACGAAAGATAAGCTCTCAAATATTCTTATCAGATAGAAACAGAAGACTAAGTTTAAGTGACTTACACATAAGGCACATGTGACAAAACATAAGTCAGATGCATATAGTCCAAAACGCAGTCGTATCCTATGCATCAGAAGTCAATGAAATGCAGCTACAATAATACAAAATGCACAACAACAGAACTAAGCATAAAGTGGTCATGTGACAAGGACATATTCAATTTCTGACTTAGTCAAAGCATAACCAAAGACAACTACTTCAAACCCTATAAATAGGACATAATTCAAGCATCAGGAGACATTATTTTTCTCATTACATTGTAAGCAAAATTCAGTGAGTGTGTAAGAGTTAGAGAGTGAAATATTTCAGAGTGTGCTAGGGTACTTATCTGTGGATATTATGAGAGTTTCATAGACTCTTACAATTGTTTTAGATAAACACTCAAACTCTGTAATCTGTGTCTTATTCTTGATACTAGTGGAACCTCTATAGTGAGATCTATCGAACCAAGTAAATCTTCGGTATTCTTAATTTTCTACAATTATCATATTTGCAAAATTAACAATTTCTTTATCAGTCTTTATTGTGAAAGACAACAGTTCAACACAATTATCCTAACATCTTATAACCTAAATTAATGAACATTTATGTCACACTAGTGAATGACACTTTAGGAATCAAAATAAACATGTTTTTTTTATTTAATCAATTTTTAAAACATCTACATAGTTTTATTTTTCAAATTCTCCATTATTTGATAATTAAAACTTTCCTCATATTATAGATATAATTTTAACCAGGCATATTAGAATATAATTGATCAATAGATACCATTTATATTAATTAGTAATTTAGAACTCACAATCTTATAAAGTGATATAAATAACGTTAATTAACTGTCAAACCACAAAGCCATCTTCGATGTAACTCGAAGCATCACAAACCTTTTTGAAATTATAATATTACAGGAAGGGGTTATATTTGTGACCCTTTCTGCAATATTATTACCACTAATCAGGTTATTATGTCATCCAACTTTAATTAGTCTATTACAGAGAGGTATGTGATATATTTTTTATTAAGTCTTTTTTTATTATTTGGCAATGAAGTCAGTTTACGCGCATAAAGTAATTCAGTTTTGGGGGTTAATAAAAAATATGATATAAATAGTGATATATATCATCTCTAAGGATTTAAAAAAAAAGTTAAGCGAAGAGTATGTATATGTTAATAGGCTAGCAACTGTTTCTCATTGGATACTTCGTCTATTCTTGTAGTAATGGGTTGACATAAGTGCTCAACCACTATTAACCTAAGCACTTGCAATCTTGAGTCTACCAATGTTGGATATTGTTGACATTTTCCATAGGGTTGGGCAACGATTAATTACATGTTATCAGTTTTCAATAACTTATTGGTTAAATTTGATTCAGATGAAGATAATAAAATAACTTAATAAATGATCTAAATCATTAGGTCCAATTCTAGGAAAAAATGAATCTCGATCAGTGTAGACTGGATCTATATCAGGCATGTGATGAGAAAGCTTAATATGAATGCTATATAAAGAAATTAAAATCTCCTGTAGTTGCTCATGTCATTCGTGAGCATAAAGTTACTCTGACTCATTTAGAGGTTCACATTTTAAAAAAACTGTAGAAAGATGTTGACTACATCCCGTGAAGGTCGTGATGGATTTGTTTGCGCTCATTTCGACCTCGAAAAGTTCGTTTGAAGTTATAGAACCAAAATTAGGTATTTTCACATTTCTTTGTTTATTTCCTTTTACATTCGATCCAGGATATGTAACTAAGGTCTCGTTACGTATTACATATAGTATCAAAGCGGTGACGTGATTGAGTGATCAAAAATGAAGATTTTTCAATTTTTCTCCATAATGTTCTTAGAGAGTTAATTTATAATTTTCATTTTTGTTTTGCTTATTAATGCATAAAAGTAATGAAAGTAGTATACATGTGTTTAGCCTTTAAAAATAGGGTGAAAATGAGCCTCGAAGTTCAAAAAACTGGCCAGAAACTCATCAAAAATTACTTGGACCGTCGCAGACAACGATACACGTGCCCGACGAGTGCACAATGCAAGCGAATGATCAGTTGTGCTGACATGTACGTCACATAAGCCAGTCCGATGAGGGTTACATGGCGTTACGGGATGGCAGATGCGTGTGGTGCCACACATGTGCTATCCCATCTACAGTGGTGGGATAGAGGCGGTGTAGTGAGCACGTGCGAATGCTTAACAAGTAGCCTAACAGGGTAAGGACATGTGTCACACTTATGATGCATGTGTTAAAGTCAGTGGGCGCATGGCACGTGTCTGGCGCGTTAACAACACGTAGCATACAATATCGAGCACTTGTCAAAGCTCAGTGCATGCAACACGTGCGTCGTCCTAGGCTACGAATAGTGTCATCACGCTGATGTGAGCATCACAATGCTTTACTAACATCACTGTTATAATGTGCTGATGCAGTGCTGACATTAGTACACTACAAGACATTCTCATAAGGGCACCTCGAGGTGTTTTGGGTCAATTTTTGGGTCTAGAAAATTCATAAAGTGAGTATTTTCATTTTTGGATTAATTACATTGGTAATTTCACTCTAGAAAAAAGGAATTAAGACATTTTGAAGTCATTTTTTAGTGAATTTTCGCGTAACAAACTTGCCATGAAGGAGATGCATGATGTTCTCATATCTTGAGTAGTCGGTTCAGTGTCTGGTGATGTAAGATAATCGCTTTAACGAGATTTTTTTCTATGAAAGTCTCAAATAAGGTTTTTACAGAATGTCTTCAGCACTAATGTTTAACAATAAGACTGAGCATTTGGGTTTTGCATTTATTGATGTTATATTGTCACAGACCATATGCCTATAAAGAATGTGAGGATAATATAAAAATGTATCCCCTATGTTTGTATACCTTTTGGGTGTTAATAAGATTGCAGTCACCACAGTGACCTTTCAAGTTAGTATTTTGAATTATTCTGCTTGCATATTACGGGATGTCTTTGATCTTATGTTGGTTATTCTGCCTACAGGTGTTGGCTTTACATGGGATTTTGAGATGTGAATGATAGAGGAAAATCGTTGCTTGAATAATATATTCACCCACAAGCGGTAATGTCATGAGAGTTGATGGTTTGTACTCTGATCGTTTTTATGTGGAGGTCTAGTTGCGTATATTATGTATTCATCTCACAGGTGTTTCATAATATATGTGACTAGATTCTCGGTACATATCTTATTTAATGGCTTAGAGTATCGCTATTATCCTACATTTATGCTGATCTTTGCATTGTTATTTTGCAGTCACCTTTTCTGTTAACAATCACAATGTCACCATTGAAACCCTGACTAGTTTCAATACGAAGAAGTGGATAATGGATGTATTGAATGCTATGGAGATGAATGAAATTGATATGGCTATACGTATGGAGAGGCCATCTCCACTTACATCCATGAGCTTGACAGCTCATAAAGCAACTTATGCAGCCGGGGATCGATCTAATAAATTATGTTTGATGACCATTAAGATATCCATACCTAACCATCTGCTTAGTGGATTTCCAGACACAGATATAGCGAAGCAGTTTCTTGGTAATGTCTCCCAAAGGTACATGGTCTCACCTAATGTTGAGATAAGTGCCTTGATGAAAGAATTATTCTCTATGAGGTGGGGGGGGGGGGGGGTTTGATGGAGTACATATCAAGAATGATCCATCTTTACAATAGACTGAAGATGCTGAATATTCCTCTTCCTGATGTCTTCATAGTTCATCAAACAATGAGTACACTCCTTTTAGAGTTTAGTAATCTAATGATGACATATTATGCGTTGGATGAGGAATGGGACTTCAATGCTTTGATTGCTGGTTCACCAGACTATGGGTACACTTCCTTTAGAGTTTAGTAATCTGGTGATGAAATATTATGCGCTGGGTGAGGAACGGGACTTCAATGCTTTGATTGCCCATTGTGTTGCTGAAGAGGAGAAACTCAAGCTAGCTACTCTTATAGCTCACAAAACAACTAAAAGGAAAACAAAGGTAAAGCATATTAAGATCCAAGGTAGAAAGTCTAAATCTTTTCCACATGCTGATGCTGGTCAATCCAGTGCTGGTAAAGATACTGCGGACATAAAGAAGCCAGCATTATAAGGCCTGGTAGCATATAGAAATGAGGATTGAGATGGACGTGAAAAGGGACTTTGATGGCTCTCTTCCTGTTAAGAATATGCAAGAGCTTGGTTCTAAAAACTTAAGGACATACCAAGCAGGTATATTAGGCATGAACTTTAACTTGAAGAGGTGTCCATCAAAGAGTCCATTCAAATACCTGTGATTGATATGAGTAAGTTTTTAGATAACCAGTTAGCCCTAAATGATGATGATGAGTTCAGTAATGAGTTGGCAAAACCTCATTTAGCATGCAAAGACTGGGGCTTTTTTCAGTTAACTTATTAGCCATCCTCTAAATTATGCTTAATTTATTTGATTAATCATACAAGTAATTTTCTATAGGTAATCAATCATGGAGTACCAGAACAAGTGATTGGGCGCATGAAAATGTATGTATAAGACTTCTTTAAATTGCCACTAGAGCAGAAGATGGCATGTGCTCAGCTTCCAAATAGCATTGGAAGCTATGGCCAAGCCTTTATTGTATCAGAAGAGTAGAAGCTTAATTAGGGTGGCATGTTGTTCCTTCTTCCCCTACCAATTCCAATAAGAAATACGAGGACTTGGCCTACCATTCCATCATCATTCACGCCCAAATGACCTATGATTTTTCTTCTTTTGTTTAAACATCACATAATTCACTAACTAATTTATGTATCTTGCATTAGTGCTACTCTGGAAGAATAATCGCTAGAATTGCAAAAGATTGCATTAAGCTTGTTCAAACTTCTTAGCAAGAACTTGGGGCTTGATCGGTAAACATTTGTAAGCGTATTTCAAGACTGGTTACAAGGTATAAGGATGAACTATTATCCTCCATGCTTGGAGGCATATAAGGTGATGGGTCTTATACCACATTCTGATGTCAATAGATTGACACTCTTGCTTCAAGTAAATAAAGTGCAAGGACTTCAAATCAAGAAAAATGGCAAATGGTTACCAATCAAACCCATCCCAGGTGCATTTGTAGTCAACATTGGTGATATAGTTGAGGTAAAGGACATGGATTTTCATTCCATTTGAGCTCAAATGCATGTCTATAAGACATTTTAAGATAATTGACTATGGTTCTGTGGCAAATAATAAGCAATGGGGAGTATAGGAGTATAGAGCTAAGGAAATGATGAATCCAGAGAAAGAACACCTCTCAATAGCAACATTTCACAGTTCTAATCTTACTGTTGAAATTGGCTCTTTACTTGAAATTGCTAAGAACAGAGCAAACTAAAGACATATTCATATGATGAGTACGCTAGAATTGTGGTGACCAACAAACTTAACAGAAAATCCTTGTTGGATGACATATAATGTTAAGGGTTCGTTTAGTTCTATTTCTATTTTGTATTGAAAATTTTAGTATTTATTTTTTATTTTGATTTCTTTTTATGATTAAAAAATAAAAATCTGTTTGTTCAAGATTTTTAATATCAAAACTAAAATAAAAAACTTATTTCATTGAGATTTATAATTAAAAAAAAACTAAAAAACGTATTTGGTTTTATCATCTTGTTTATATTTTTAATTATACTCTTATGATAATTATTTTTAAAATATTATATTATATTTTTAAATTAGTTACTTCTCATTATGGTTAGAAATAAAATACATGCATATTTATATAATTAAAGAAATTTGTAGATTAATTTTGTATAATAAAATTCTATAAATTAATTGTGTATAATAAAATTCTATAAATAAAAAAATTATATTAAATCATTATAATTAATAAAAGATGTCTATCATACTATAATTCTTCAAATAATAATAGTATTATTATTTACAAAAAGAAAATAAATCAATTAGAACTAATATAATCTTTCCAAATTTGTCTATTAATTTTATCTCACTTCTAAAATATACTTTGAAATTGTGCTAGATTGATATTATACTTCACTTGAGAACCTATATCTTCATTCCCTACTCTGCTCTCCATTTTCAACACAATTGTCAAATAATTTACTGCATTATTCATACATTCTAATATAATTATACATAACACAACAAGCAATAATGATGTATTTTTGTTTCTTCATATTATAACTCGACATATTTGAAAATATAATGATTTTGCTTTTAGAACGCCAAAATATCTTTCATTAACATTTCTTAATGAAAAATGTTTATACTTAAACAATTCTTGTGGACGTCGAGATCTTCATCTTCATTTATAAGACTATAATCTTGCAAATGATATCTCTCACCTAGATATATTGGTGTAGCATGAATCAAGTAAATTAAACTTATTTAACATTTAAAGAACATAATATTAACAAAAGGTTATTAAAATTAATCATAATTACTATGTTTATTTGAATTATATAATACCTTGTGAAGGCACAGGATTCTAGTTGTCTTAATATGTCCTATATTCATCAAGAAAATTTATACTTGTTCCTTTACGATCAAATGACTTATTGCCTTTAAGCCTCCTAAATTCTTTAACCTATCATATATACCCAAGAAAATTATCTTGCTAATTCTTAAGTTTTCATAAATCTTTGTAGGATTCTCATTTAAAAAGTCTAATATCCAATCATTGTAGAGTAGAAGTTTTACATAGTTACTCTTGTAAATGAAAATATTTGTTCTCTTCTCTATCTAGAGAAATAATAATTACCTTCATCAGTTAGTCATTAGACTCTGATTTGAAATCATATAAGGAATTCATATATCTACAATATCAACATTAAATAATTAATAAAACATTCAATCAAAAGGTTTAATCAAATATAGACTTAAAATATTCATACAAAACATAGACTTAAAATAACATAAACTTAAAGTATTCAAAATATGAAATAGTTCTTAATATAGAAGTGTCTAATTAATAAGAATTTGATATGTAGTAACATGAAATATACCTTAAGCAACATAATCCAATCCAGCTTCCTTACATCTATCATCTTCATAAAAATATCCTTATAGAGTTGATAATCATATAAAGCCTTCACAACTTTCTATATTACAACCTCAGCACTCAATTCATCTAAGGAATTCAAACATTCCATCATTATCTTAAACTTTTGATTAATTGATGAAGCTCCAGATCCATTTTCTATAGTGGATGGTGTTGCAGCCAGTTTTTTCTCAAGTAAATTATTATTCCTTTTTTATTATTCACCGATTATAAGGAAGGCCTCTTCTACAATGTTAGAGTGTCTTCTTTGCCTTCTTATTTATGTGAAGCTAAAAACTATAAGATTATTTCTTGCTAAATCTCTTTTTGACTCACTCTAAGATAAGTAGTCATATTCTTGCAAAACTTGTAATGAAACAACTCAAGATAGAAAAAAAAAACCAAATAGTTGAATAATGATGGAATACTGCAAAACTTGTGAAGGGAAAAATAGTCTTTGTCTATCTATTATCCAAATATTAAACCAATTATCATTGTCTAATGAAATTTTATTAAGATCCAAGAAACACAAAATGTAGGAAAACAATAAACTAAAAACATAGAAAAAAACACTTTAAAATGCATAAACACAGGAAAAACTATAAACCAAGAAAATCATAAATGCAGAAAAATAGAAACCAAAAATGTAGAAATGTAGAAACTAGAAAATCATAAACGCAGAAATGTAGATAATGTGATTCCGCAAGTTCACGGGTCTCAAGTAGTACAGTATAATATCGTCCCACAGGGAGTAATTGTGTAAGTACTAGGCTTGGATC
>JAOSBK010000001.1:26078359-26090075 GCA_027568895.1 Erythroxylum shatona | reverse complement strand
GGTCAATAGTAGAGAATTCGACCTGAAAAAAATAAGAGGAGAAGAAAACCCATCAGATTTTGGAACAAAAATAGTTCCAATAAAGAAATTCATTTTCTGTAGAGAGTTTCTACAGATAAATGAAGCACCTTAAAAGAAAAAAGGAGGATTTACCCATCGATCTCACAACACTGGAGAAAAATTAGGGTTTCAATTTTTTTCTAGGGTTTCATATTTCAGAAATTGATCACGAATTGAAAGATTGAGTGAGGGCTTTTGAAGAAGGAGGGAATAATGTGAAGAAAAACACAAGATTCTTCAAAAATCAACACTTAAACACGACAGATCAAAGAACACAGGAAAAAGGTAAAAGAAAAGGAGTTAGAAGCCTACGAAGAGAAGAAGATAATGACTCTCGAAAGTTCTAAAGGAGTTGTCTAAAGTCATTAAGTTACCTATGCCATTTATGTTCAGACATACGTGAGGCACACCAAGCATAGTCACAAAACGCAACACTTCATTGGATATATTAAAGTCTGATGCAAGACTCTGATGCAAAACTTTAAAAGAATAAAGGAAGAGCCTTTAAGAAAGTCACGTGGACAAGGCATGAGTGTATATATATGGACTTAGTCAAAGGCTTATGGAAGTGAACAAAGTAACTAAGGAAGAGTTTACAGTTTCACGTGCATAAAACATGCATATATGTTGACCCAGTCAAAGACTTGTGGAAAAAGAACAAGATCAAGAAAGATGGAGTCTTTAAGCAAAGCATTAACTTAGTTTAAACTTATCTAATGGCAACAGTTATCTGAACAACTCTATATATAGCCAAGCATCCAGAAACATAGAACAACATAATTACAATTACAAACTATTGTATACATTCAGTCATTTAGTTCAGAGAAAAAAACAGAGAGAGTGCTAGAGTACCTATTAAAAGTGTACTAGTGAGTTTGTGAGAAACTCTTGCACGTGTTTCAGGAAAACACTCAATCTCTTGTATACTTTTTTTTTATGATCCTAGGTGTGATTGATCCCTAAACGTAGATAACTTTGTGCTATCGAACCAAGTAAATTTGAGTGTCGTTTTACTTTCTTGCTCTCTTCCATTTCTGCAAAAACAAGGCCAAGGAAATTATCATCAGTTTAGAAAAGTTTATACAGAAATAATACAAAGATTTCTATCAGATTGGTATCAGTGCCATTTTAAAGTTTCTACCTACATTCACCAACCAAGAATCCATCAAAGAAAGCTCAAACACAAAGTCTTTACAAAGATCCTACAAGATGGTGGGAAAGGAGATGGAAGTATTCACTAGAAATGAGGATTTTGCAATCTGCAAATTACAGATGCAAGCCCTCCTTGAATCCTATGAGTGCTTTGGAGTCATAGATGCTACATATGAAGATGAACAAGATCCCATAAAGAATCTCAAGAAGGCAAGATTAGCACATTGTAAGCTAATGCTACATCTTTCACCAATTGTAGTATAGAACCATATTCAATAGCTGGTATGGATTTAATATCAGTAGATAGTATGAACTTATTTTATTGATGTATTTGTCGGTTTGAACCTTGTGGCGTGGTCCTACTCATTATGTATTTATACAATAGGGAAAAAAAATCATAATCAGTGTCATTTAGAAGTTATTACGCACAATTAACAACTTAGAACTCATTAGGTAGAATGGACTAATTATGCAATTCGGCCTTCGATCTTATTCTTGCCTAAACTTTTGAGGATTTTTAATTCGTAAACTATTGAGAATTTTGTTATCGTTCTTAAGGAAAAATGATCATCACAATTTGTAAATTTTTTAAAACTTTTCTAAAAAATTCATGAAAAGGTTGTCGCAACAGTATATTTGACAATTGGAATATCCATTTGATTATTGAAATATTCCAACATTTGTTACGTTATTCCCTCCAAAGACCCAGCTGCCCACTTGGTTTCCTTCTATTGCCGCTAGCTACTTCACGTGTGAGTGGAGAGTTGTCCATGTAGAGTGAGTGCTGGAGCCTTCTAAGTGGAGAGTAATCTTTTCTTTTTGCTGTAACCTTTGTGGAGCCGCCTCTTGCTGGAGCTTTTTCTTGTGGTGTATGCGTTGTGTGGTCCCTTTTGTTGGTGTCCCACTTGGTTGTCCACGCCTCCAGCTCTTGGTGTTATGTAGCTCCCTCCTTGTTTTTTTTTTCTTTAATTTGCTCCTGTTGCTCACGCACGTCGCGCCTCTCCTTCAAGGTGATTTTTGTTTTCTTCTTTTTGTGGGTCCTTTTGGAGTTGTCCTATGTAACGTGATTTGTGCTTTCCTTGTGTCACGCCTCAAGCTCCTCTCATGCGTGCTTCAAGCCTCCAATTGTAGCGTTATTTTAATGCTCCTTTTTTTGCCAACGTTTTGCCTTGGACAGTTGTAGTCTTTTACAACTAAAATCAAGTGTAGTTCCTACGAATTCAACATGAACAATTATAAATGCAAATTCAGGTAAAATAAACAATTTAGCAGAAAATATATGTATAAAACCCAATAATTAATCCAGAAATTAAGGAAAAATGCCACTCATTTCAATGATAAAAATGCCTTCAACAGTAGAAAGCAAAACACATCAATGCATAAACACAAAAACCAAAAAAATCATAAATGCAGAAAAATAAACCAAAAATACAAAAAATGATAAACCAAGAAAATAAAAAATGTAGAAAAATCAGACGTTGATGGAAAATAAGAAACCAGGAAAACAACAAATCAAGAAAACTAGAAAATAACACAATCTAATGAAAAACAACCTTCATAATAATTAGAAAAATATCAAATCAATTTTAAAAACTCACTTGGTGAAAAGCCTAAACTTAATTCACTTTCTACAAGGGTAGAAAAGGGGGAAGTTAGTAAAATTTTCAATTTTGGAGAAGAATAACAAACTTAAGAAAAAAATATCTTACATTATGCATCAAAAATTCACTAGAACTAAGAAGCAGGATAGAGAAAATTTAAATTAGCGATGTTAAGAGAGAAGAGATGAGCAAGTTTCTACATAATAGGTTTATTGGAGGAAGTTTATAAGAGAAGGAAGTAAAAACAAGCTTGTTATTATTTTTTTGCTAGAGAAAACCTATTGTAAAATATTAGGAAAACATCTTATTTCTGTTTTTGTGAAAGTGTTGTGGTTTTTTATTTTTAAAAATTGCTTGTTGCAATAATAAGTAACCAAACATATTTTAATAGGTGGTTTACTTTTTTTTATAAAAACTACAACAAGAAATTTAAAAAAAAAAGAAACAAACTTGCCTTAAGTTGTTTGTCCCTTTCTCAACTCCTAGGTACTTGGTTATCTTGTTAATTACATTGCCAATATGAACTTAGAAAATGTGTCTGATGAAATATCAACAAAACATGAACACCTTCTCTTAAATTAAATCTAATATAGTTTCAATGATGCAGATTACTGACAATCTATTTCAAGTAAACCATAACCATGCATTTAGGGAGCAGAAGGGATAACTAAATAGCATAAGCTTGGATCTGAGTTGAAATCAACTCAATTCAAAACTAATAGACTCAATTTGAATTGATAAAGTTTTAAGTCGAGATTGGATTGTAAACAAATTTGAGATGATATAGGCTCAAAATTTTAAAAAATTATAAATAAAAGTTTGAACCTTAACTATATTAAATAAGATGTCATTTTATTTTAAAATAATATTATATCATTTTCTTTAACAATAAAAAAATATTAGAACAAAGAATCTAAAGTCTAATTGGACAGAGTTAAAACCCAAAAAATTTACTTTTTGAAAGATTTGTGAGTAAAAAATGCTTGATTTATAAAATCATATTCTTCACCCTTATATATTTTACTATATATGAATTGGAAACCAACCATAACTACACATACGAGTAAACCTAAGATAGTAAAACAATTCGGGCTTGAGCTCAACTTGACTCAATCTGACGTAAATGAATTTGGTCCAAGTTGGCTAGGCTTTAAGATAAGTTTAAATATTTTATTTATAAAATTTTTTAGGTTAACCAAACTTTAACTCGAGTTTTACAGTGCAGTCAATATTATGAATATACCAAATTTGGTTCTGGTATGGTACAATACTCGTACGAATCAAAACTGGATATCATTTTAGGTAATTTTTAAAAATTGTAAAATAGTTTCTAAATTTTTTAAAACTACTAAATAATCCTTCAATATATTGTGGTATATTATTTTTAATTGTACATCAATCATGTCTCCGCAAACTATAATAATATAAATTTAAAATAACAAATATCTGTTTATTTTTCTTAATATTACTTACACATATTTTACATATACACAATAATCATAATTAACATAAGAAAAATATAACTTAATCATCATATAAATATAAAAAAAAAGATAATGCAAAATACTTAAAAATTTACAATTTCACCGTATAATAAAGAATAATTACATCAAAATATCAAATATAACGAAAATAAAGTTCCATGACTATTACAACTAGAGTTCATACCAAGAAATACAATCAAGTAGAAATGAAACTTAAAACAAAAATATTTGCAATCAAAAGTTTTATATTTATATTGCATATACAGAATTTAACATATGCATTAAATATAAGTGATATTAAAAGAAAAGAAGAAATAAAATACCTAAAACTTTCATTAAATAAATATACACTCAAATTGCATTGATCTCAATTATTATTTGATACAAGATATTTATAATTGAGAGGAGCATCGTCATCATTACTACTTAAATTGATTGTACCAAATAACATGTCAATACTTTTTCATCTAAAATTATATTCGAAGTCACTCTTATATATCAAACTCAATTTCTCAAAATCCAATCTGTTAAAATATCAATATGGTTAAGGCAAATTGGATCTTTAGAATTACTTATTCTACTAATAGTCCTAGCAAACAAATAAATTAAACTGTCAGGAAATTACGAGAAATTATATTTAACTTAATGATGATAATAACATACGCTTTTCTAAGTTTTAAATTGTATCGATAAGACCAAGTTGTGCAATCTATTATGTTCCAATGTATTCTTTTTCTTAAAATGGGTGGATTTAAATATGCTCTTACTTTTTTCACACTCTGTTGTACTCACATATTGACTCAAAATTTGAAGTGAAAACCCTTATAATTTTATAACACCACTTTTGAACTGTTCCCTTCAAGCAACTATAATATAACAACAGTAACCTTATAAACAAAATAAAGTGATGATTAGTTTCTTACAAGTCACAAAAGTGATAAAAAAATATCTAGATTAAGTTTATCTCTTTGATGAATAGTAATAAGCATCTTAAAATCACCATAAGCATCTTTATAAACCTTCATTTATGAGCAACAATTATTGTAATAGTTACTATCATTTCCCTATTAACTTTAACTTTTTTTGTAAAACTTGATCTAAAATAGATATTAGGATTAAAAAATGAACCAGTTGTAAACAACAGAGAGTAAAGTTGCATTTCGTATCTCTGATCGATGACTACAAAAAAAGTTGTGGTCTTAAATAAGAGATGAAAATTTTATATTAGCACGAAACTTATTGATCTTTAAGTATAATTTTTGAAACCTCTAATCTCGTATTAGACTTAGCATGTTGAGATACAACTCTCTTATCACTTGCAAACATTTGTCTTAGCTCTTTCTTTATTAAAAAAATTAAGGGTATGCTTGTTTAGTGGGTATGAGGAAAGATAAATGGGCATGGAATGAAAAGTAACGTTTGGTAAGGAACTATAATTGAGTGATTTCTCATTTTTGAGCATTAGTACATTTCTCTCGTAATCCAAAGGAATGGGATTCATTGCTCTATATTTTTGGTGCACGTTTTGCCCGTGACTCTTGTAGTTAAGCTCTCCTCCTTCGTCTGGCTCTAACTACACACATCGGTACTCTTTTTCATTTCACTCACCGCATGCTACAGTTTTACCATCGAAGTATCGGCTACTATAAACCAGTAAGAATCTCTCTCACACTTTTGTTTATGAGATATGCAAAAGTGAATCAATTCTATCTTTGAGATTTAATTTCCTTCCTAAAATAATGGCTATTAACATCCTTGGTTTTGTTCTCTTGCCAATTAATCTAAAATCGCACGCAAACTCACATAGATTCTTTACCCATATACTCTCTTAGATTCTTTAACCATAAGTACACAGTACAAAATCATATTAACAAAACAGAAACTCATTATAAAGGCTCAACTCGTCATATGCATCCCCGCACTTATCGTTGGTTTTCTTTTTTTCCCACAAAAATCTTTAGCTTCCCAATACTCTCTTTCGCGACTCCAATAAAATCTTGTAACCATACATAAACCTGAGGACTGCTCTAAAATTATGCTTTGGCATCTTCAATTTTCCAATGAGAAAATCTATGTAAATGATCTTCTAAACACCTCTAGTACTGGTTCTCTGAGATAAACCTGACAAATCTATAGAAACAGAAATTTCATTGAATATAGCTCAGGAAAATTTTAAAAATACATTCTTGAGTTGATTTTGTTTATAATTTCATAAAACATTGAGTATATAAAGTAGTTTCATGTTATCACTCAAAAGTAAAGCATCAATGATGCAAGCAAATCATTATATCATTCTTATTTTATTATTAACCTAATATTCATAATTATGTAGCCAACCACTTTACTAGCTGTGTACAGATATACACTACAAATGAGTTTGAGGCTAAGGTGATAACTTCATATGGTTACGCATCTAGCCAACGATATTGGATAGGAAATGATCATCCCAAACCGTAGGATGAAAGTTTGAAGTAGGGCTATTGACATTGGAAGTCGTAGAACCCTGAGTTGTTGAGGATACGACAAAAACTTGAACATGCAATTGTTTTGGTTTATTGAGAGACAAAAAGCTATTAGTTGAGCTGGTAGTATTTGCTGCCTACAGAAAAAAAAATGAAAGACAATTTAGCTAGTGACAAAACCAAATTTGTTTAAGTGATGATGCTTTAAAGATGTAAAATACATGGTCATTAAGACCAACCGTAGTTCACTAATTTCATAACACCTGGAAACTATGAACCACATGAAATCGGAAATTACTCTTCATGTTACCATAAGAAACTACTTACCTTATAATGATAAGCCTTTGGGAAGAAGTGATAATGAAATTTTGATTTAGCGCGCGATTGACAATGGATGTGGTTAGACATGAAATTGCTTTTGCAATAACTAAAAGCTATTGGTTGAATTTGGTACTTCTTGCACTTCAAGTATGCATATGTGTTATTTAGAATGTAGGGCTTTACAATCATAAAAAGGGTATAAGATTAACAACTAAATCATGCTTGAATTAGAACCATTGTTTATGTTCATTTGAATGTACTGTTCTAGAACACATTAAATACATGCATATATACTTGTCTTGAAGTCCATATGTGAATGTACTATTCTAGAACTAATTGGTGGTTGAGTATGATTAAGGCATGTTCTTTTGTTATTGATGCATCGTAGAATTACTTTGATGATTTTCTCTGTGAACACCTTTCTTCATATATATAATGTATCTTTTATTATAATGATGGTCTTTCAATTTTGTTTGGTCTTACATCTCCAAGTTTATTGCTTTTATTGCTTTCTGCTAATTTCTTTGCCAATAAGACAGACAATGTAAATCATATACTTTTGTTTACATTAAACGATGTCTGTGGTTATGATGTACGTAGGTGAACAATTCGAAGAATCTAACAAGATCATCAAAAAATACCCAAATCGAGTTCCTTTAAGTTCTTCATTTACACTTGCTTTTCTTAGATTTCGGAGCTCCTATTTTATGCACAATATAAATGTCTCTGTATAAAGAAACTGAATTTCTTTATACTGTATGATTGAACATGGAAGGGAAAGGATAAGATAACTCAATACAGTATCTTTCAATTTTAAGTTGCGTTTTGTCTTTAGACTGATGTTGTTTTACTGCTATTGGTGTTGTTTTACCCTTATTTATCATGAAAATTTCCCATGTCATAGATGTAACCCATCTCTTCTTAGTTGTTTCCTTATTGAATATAGGTAGGGTAACATCAACTAAGTACGCTCATTCATAAATTTCAATAAAAGTCTTATTCCCCTAATTGAAATCTCATGTCAAGTTTATCTTGACCCTTATCTATAACTTCTTTCTCTACATGAAGTAGTTAAGAGTCATCTCTACAATATTATAACCATTCACGATATTTACTAAACTATCAAATATGATGTTCTACCTTCGAGTGTTTTGGTGAGTAGCATATATAGCTAATATACTAAAACATTCACTCTTTTTATCAAAAATTCTTAGGTATTACCTTTTCAACCATTATGGTCCCTTATCACTCTCACGATGACTCTACTATGCTTCTCTATTACTCCATTTTGTTAAAAAAAGTATATAAGGTTATCAATAAGTGAAACCCTTATTTCTTTTTGCAGTCTTACTTTCACTTTTTTGAATTTAATAAGCACTTTAACCTTTATTTCAATAATGCAATCTAACACTTTAACCTTTATTTCAATAATGTAATCTAACTATATCAGCTATAGTCATACATAAATAACATGAACAATCTACTCTCATTTAGTGAAACCTCACCCATAAGTTAACGTACATTAGAGTGAAGTAGTTTTAACCTTTACTTTGCTCTCCAAGAAGTTTGTAAAAGAAAATCTTGCTTTCTTACTAAGTTGATGTAATTGACTTTCTTTAGCTTTAATCACTTTGTAAAGATCTTGTACAACATCATTGTCATTCATAATTTTAAACGTATCAAAGCAAACATGTCCCATTATATTATATCATACTACTAATTTGTTAATTAACATAGGGAACTTAACAACATATATAAAAGTATTCTCTTCAAAAGACTTTTCTTAACATTCTAATCAATAAAAAAAAGTTTGTTCTTCATGCAAATTCTCATCAATTTGAGCTTCTTTAATATCAATTATCACTCATTCACCATTAGCAAAGTTCATTCATATCTTTTATTAATCAATTGACCAACTTGATTTATTTTTATGAAAGTTGGGAACTGGAAGTTCATCAGCTATTTGGTTTAAAGTATGTAGGAACTGATCTTCTTCTTGATCTTCTTTCTTTATTACCTTCATTTCTTGTTTTATCTATTTTCCACTGTTATTACCTAGCTTTTCAATATACCCTCTCTACATGTTGGATAATTATTTTTTGAATTTTTTAATGTAGATCAACATGGCTCGCCCCCTATTAGCGGAAGACGACGCAAACCAAAGCAACTTTTCGTACTTCAATAAACAACAAATAATATGGTGGTTTTCTTATTTGCTATCCATTATGTTATCTACTATTTGTACCTTCAATATAAGGTCCATGAAATTAAAACAATGGAAGAAAAAATGCATTGATAGATTGAGATGAATGTTTAGATTGACCATGGATTATGATAATGCCTATATTAGCGAACTTCGTATGGATAGAGAAACTTTTAGGATATTATGTGAACACATCTGTATAAGAGGTTGTAGCAATGTTCATATACACCTTAGCTCACCATAAAAAGAGTAGGGCAATAAGCCTACTTTTTCTCCATAGTAAAGAAACCATAAGTCGGCAATTCCATCAAGTTCTTCATGCAATTATAAGATTGCATCATATTTTGCTTAAAAAGCTAGAGCCTATTACTCAGGATTCTCAAGATGAGAGATGGAAATGTTTTTAGGTAATTGAACATTATAATTAACCTATAACATTAATATCATAACTTTTATATGCTAAATCACCTTTTAGTTTTAATTTGTAGGGATGCCTAGGAGCCTTAGATGGGACACTAATTAAAGTTACACCTCCTAATGAAGATAAGCCTCGATATCGGACAAGAAAAGGATGTATTTCAACAAATGTTTTAGGTGTTTGTTGCCCAAACATGCAATTCATATATGTATTGCCTGGTTGGGAGGGCTTTGCACATGATGGTCGTGTACTTCGAGATGCAATCTCAAGACCTCATGGCCTACGAGTCCCTCGAGGTAAATTTCTATTACAATATCCAATTTTGTTTCTCTTTGAGTTATGCTGCTCAATCATAACTTATTGTTTAATTATGAAGGATGTTATTGCTTGGTTGACTCTAGGTATTGCAATGCAAATGGATTTCTTGCTCCATATCGAGGACAACGCTATCATCTCAAAGAATTCGATGGCCATCGACCAGAGACAGTAGAGAAATACTTTAATATGAAACATTCCAAAGCAAGGAATGTTATTGAGAGATGCTTTGGATTGTTTAAAGGAAGATGGAAGATCCTTGCATCCCCTTCATTTTTCTTAATTGAAACCCAAGTTTGTATTATAATAGCTTGTTCCCTTCTGCACAACTGTTCATGAGCTTTGATCCACAAGAGTCAATCACTGAAGATGAAGAGAATAGTAAGGAAGATGAGAGTGAAGAAGAAGATGATGAAATGGAATACATTACGCAAATTAGTGCAACTGATCAGTGGTTGACATTAAGGAATAATATGGCAACCAACATGTATAATATATGGATGAATAGATCCAATGATAATAAAGTATATTAGTAATTTAAGATATGTTTGTTTCATATGCTTATTATTATTATTGAAATGTTTTGATTTCGATTAATGTACATGAATGTTGAACATCTATGTTTGTTTAATATTAGTAATATATAATTTTTAGTTATTGGATTACTTTTGAAATGCACCTATGTCAACATCTCTGTTTGGTTAACTACATGTTCGTGACTTATAAGATTACATGTGCATGCTTTAAATTTTCAGCAAAGTTATTTTTGTTATATGTTATTTCTTTTATAACTGTTGTTTTGTCGTTCTTTTATTAGGAATGGCTATGGCTGCCCGTGGGAGGGGAAAGAATATGCAATATTGGAAGGATGATGAGGTTGAAGCTATGGTCGACATTTTGCCAGAACTAGCTTGTGATCCTTTATGGAAAGTAGATAGGGGATTTAAGAATAATTGCATGGTTGAAGTGCACAAGATGTTGTTGAGTAAGATTCCCAATTTTGATAAGAATGTCGATCCTCACATTGACTCTAAGATTAAATGGTTAAGAAACAAGTACAATCCAATTTCTGAAATGTGTATGCAAAGTGGCTGTCAGTGGGATGATGTTGAGCATAAGATCAATTGTGAGAAACAATGGTTTGACGAATGGTGCTTGGTAAGGACATCTAACTCAAAAGTTGATTGAACTCTTATTTTAATAGTTTCTTTTTTCATAATTATAACATTTTCTTGTTATTGCGTTTTAAATATTCTTCTTCTTGTAATTCTTTTTTACAGAATCACAAGAATGCAATTGGAATGTGGAACTTTAAATTTCCATATTTGCGAAAATTGGACATGGTGTGGGGTAAAGATAGAGCGACGGGACTCAAAGCTGAGGATATAGCTGAAGCAAGTGCTAAGGCTAATAGCCCAAAGAATATGACAGTCTATTCTTCATCGGACAGTGAAGATGAACTTGTTGTGGTATCTAATACACAAGGATCATCGACCATTCCTTCAAGCAATCATAGAATAAAAAGGCGAAAAAACCTGTCACCAAGAAAGGAAAATTCTTGCAAGAAAAAAAGACCAGCAACACTTCAGAATACTATTGAGTCAAGGTTAGACAATTTCACTACTAAGTTTGAGTCTATTTGCGAACAAATGGCCTCACAATATGCATCTGTTACAAATGCTTTGATTGCGGAGTCTAAA
>JAOSBK010000001.1:26066077-26077489 GCA_027568895.1 Erythroxylum shatona | reverse complement strand
CTTGCTATTTAATTCAACCAAACCATATCTTAAAATCCAACTAACATTAACACAATAATTAACTCCAAATAAAATAAATAATCTTGCAAAACCTCAAAATTATTTCAAATCATGCTTAACTCCTTCCAAAATTCAAGACCTTATTCTAATCATGCAATTGAAGGAATTTGGTAACACTTCCTTCTAAAAATGTTCTTCATTGTCTCACTTTTCTAATGACATCAAAATCATTCAATTTAGTTCCATAGTTTAAAATTTATACACCAAACATTTTCGGACTGTTCATATCCGAAAATAATACTCTGTGCTCAACTTCTATCGAAAATTGATATTCTTGGAGACCGAACCAAAACTCAATTTTATCAGACAATTTCTAGTCTTATCTCTCTAGTTTAATCTAAATCAAGAATCATCTCATTTGGATAACTAGAGCAAAAGTTATGGCTAGAACACCGAATCATACTCAATGAACATATACATTTTTCAACTTTTAACTTCCAACATATCACATATAACCCATCTTATGTCTAAACCATCTTTTCTATTTCATTTCAAGTTCAAAAATTTTCCTTTTTTCTACACATGAATAATCACCAACAATTTTTCATTTAATAGAAAAGTTCGGGGTTCAACATAAAGGCCATTGCTTATTCCAATATGGATAAAAGCAATTCGAGATAATTTTATTTTTGCATTTTGTAAAGAATCACCTTCCTTGAAAATAGGATAGCTGCTCCAAATTTTTATAAATATTTCGCGATCCTTGGCAAAACAATCCTTATAATTCTTGATTGCTTGGATAAATCCAGTTGGAAATTTTGAGAGGATATTGAGGTTGGTTAAATAAATGGTGTCTATAAGTCCACTATGAAAAAAGAGGTAGGTAGTTAAAGGCTCAGCTTCTAGGAGGATAATTGCTTTGGGTCCATACTTGCTCCGATTCTGTGGGTAATACTGATAAATCTTGTGAGCTTCAGTCCATGTATTGAGTGATTGGAAACAATCATAAAACATTTCGGAGGTCAATCTTTGAGATTCGATTTGCAATGCTTTAGTTGGTATAGCATTGATGCGATGAATATTAATAGGTTTACCCAGTGATTTCATCATGTTTGTAGCAGGAACAGGTGCTTCTAATACTTGTTTATATTAAGGTCGTAATCCTATATTTTTAAAATCTGCTAAAGCTTTTTTAGCTTCAGACCTGGATGTAAAACTCTTATGTAAAATACTTGAGCGGCCAGTGATATGTATAGCAGCTTTGTGCCATTCATCATATAAACTCGCCATTGGTCCATTATAGATGACTTATGTTTTTCCTTCAGAGGCATCTTGTTGTTGTTGTGATTTTGGTGGACTGCTTGATTATACAGAAGTTGTGTTTTTGGGTGATTTGAGATGGTGTGATTAATAGAATGGTGTCTATAGAAGTTGTGGTTTAAGGAATGGTTGTAGTTGTTTGTTGATCTTTGGTGTTTTGTTTCAAGACTTGGATTGTAGTTCTAAGTTGATTGATGTCTTTAGTGAGGCTTCCAATTTGATGTTGTAGATTTATCAATTCAAGTTCTTTTTGTGATAACGCTTCCTCTAGACTTACGATTGTTACTTCCATTCTTTGGTTAAAATATTTGCAAGAAAATTGTCAGTAGATTTTATATATTGTACCTGAAATTGATATTGGTTGAGCTCGAGTTGTCATCAGAAGAGGCGACCCTGATTATATTTGGTTTTTATATTGTATTGAATGAATCCACATAAATATTTAGAGTCCGTTTGAATTATAAATTCAACCGGTAATAAATCAATGCGCCATTTTCTCAAAGTTTTGAGGCAGGCGAGTGTTTCTTTTCCATTAATTGGATATTTATATTCTATAGGATTGAACGTCCCATTTATATACTTGCAAAGTAAATACTTTTTGTGATTGGGTGGTTGTGCCAAAAGGCAGCCAGCCCATGTATCCATACTGGCATCAATTTGAACCAGCAGTGTATCCTTGGGAAGATAATTATATAAAACAGGTAAATCCTTACACAAAACCTTAAGTTGTAGAATAGCTTGAGTATCCATATTAGTCCAATTCCATTGTGATTTAGTACTACATTTGAGTTGTAAGATAAATCTTTAAAAATGCCTTGATCTAAAATATAATTTAAAATGCCTAAAAATTTTTGTGCATGTGTTCTATTGGATAATTGATTAGGAAATTCTTGAATTTTATGTAAAATTTTAGGTTGTAATTTTAAATAACCATTTTGGAATTCGATTCCTAAATATTCTATATTTTGTTCTGTTATTCGTGCTTTCTCTTACTTAAAATTAATCCTTTTTCGCTACATCGTTGAAGAACTATTTTAACCTTTTTTAAATGATCCATTTTATCTTGGTTAGAATAAATAATAATATCATCTATATAAACAAAGGTAAATTCTTCCAATCCTTTTTAGATTATTATCCATAAATCGTTGATAAATACTAGGTGTTTGTTTTAAGCCAAATGGTAATACATTCCATTGATAGTATTATCATTTAATCTAAGTTGCCAATATCCTGATTTGGCATCTAACGTTGTAAACCATATATGTCCTTTAAGTTTATTAATAATATAATCTTTTCGTGGGAGTTTATATGCATCACCTATAGTTGCTTCTTCATTAAGTTTTTTATAATTGATGACCATTCGACGTTTACCACGTTTTTGTTCATCTGAATTATTTACATAAAATGATGGGGCTGAATGCTTACTAATACTAGGTGAGATTAATTGTTTAGTTAATAAATCAGAACATTCTGATATAAATTCTTGAACGTCTAGCTGTGTAAAAGGGATATTATTACGAATATTAATTTCTTGGGTTGGATCTTTGAGTTTTATTTCTATGAGTTGTTTATTATGATTTTTGATTGGATCTAAAGGATTTTCACTACAAATATTTTCTAGTAAAGTGTTAATGTCTAATTGAATAGACATATTCTTGAGAAGATAGATATAATGTAAATATTGACAAAAAGGATTATATAATTTTAAAAAATTATTGCCTAAAATTAATGGTACCCCTGATTCTTGTTGATAAATAGAGGGGAAAGAAAATGTATATTTTTCTATTAGGATATTGTTATAATAACTTACATACCATATAAATTTAAAACTTCCATCCGCCATTCATATTTGTAAAGGTTTTTCTAATTTTTTTCCAATTGTTTTTTAATTGTTTAGAAGCAATACAAATTGTTGCTCCTGTGTCTATATATGCATTAACTTTTTTATTCTGAATTATCACTTGAATAAAAGTTGTATTTCGATTCAACTGAGGACTCTGACTTTGATTTTTCTGTATAAGATTCATAATGATAAATAGAGGAGATTGTAGAATCAGTATTGTAGTCAGATTCTATGGGTTCTAATTCTTTTAACATTGCAGTATATTAAGCTTTTCTGTATATTTTTGATTTTTTCATTTAGGACATGTATTTGCATAACGTCCTTCTTCTTTGCATAGCCAACATCTACAAGTTTTCTTCTTCTGTGGGCAGTCTTGCCTTTTAGGTTTAAATTGTCTATATTTTCTTCTTCTAAAATGTTTTCTATAAGGTCTAAAAGGTCTTTGTTTATGATAATGTCTAGGATAACGTTTCCATCTATACGATTTATATGGTTTATATGGTTTTCTTTTCTTATAATGTGTTCTTTGGGTTTCGCATCCATATTGTTGTGGTACTTCTGCATATTTTGCACAATAGCTCTGGATATCTCTATGTCTTATTGTTCTTTTTAATTTGGATTCAAAACATTGTTCAGCTAATATTTCATGAGCAATTAAAATACTTTGCTAACGAAAACACGTGTTGACATTAACTGCCCCAATTCTATCTATACACCCACCACCATGTATAGATAGAATTGGGACTTAATGTCAACACATGTTTACGTTAGCAAAGTGGTATCAAAGCTAGCTATACATCCATGGCATGCTTAGTTCGAATCCCAACGTTGGAATATACGCTTTGACAAGGGGTTCAACTTAAAGGTAGCAAAAGCGTGGTGGGTGTATAAATAGAATTGGGATCGTTAATGTCAACCCGTGTTTTCATTCGCAAAGACTTTGCTACCCGAAACTTGAGTTGAAGGTAGGGCGGAACTAAATTACTTAAACCCACCATGCTTCGCTGCTTCACAGGCTAGTTCGGAACCAGTGGTTGTGCTGGGACTCGAACACGAGACGTAGGGCTAAGCCTTAGGCCCATACCTAAGCTTTGATACCACTTTGCTACCTAAAACTCGAGTTGAAGGTAGGGCGGAACCAAATTACATAAATTGGGTGTATAGATAGAATTGGGACCATTAATGTCAACACGTGTTTTAATTAGCAAAGTGGTATAAGAGCTAGCTATACATCCATGGCATGCCTGGTTAGAATCCCAGCATTGGAATATACGCCTTAACAAGGGGTTCAACCTAAAGGTAGCAGAAGCATGGTGGGTGTATAGATAGAATTGGGACTGTTAATGTCAACACGTGTTTTTATTAGCAAAGAATTGGTTGAATCCTTTAGCCATATTTACTTGGTGTCTTATAATTTCAAACGCTATACTCTCAGTAAATACATGTTCGTGTGTTAATGCTTATATTGAAAGAATGTTGCTTTATGGTTCTTCAAAAATTTAAATGATATAATAACAATATTACTGTTTAAGTCTTAAAAGGGAATCCTTATCTTTAATATTTGTTCAAAATTGATAAAAATCAATTTGAATTTGCGAAACTTAATTGACTTGAAAATCCCTAGAATTGTTAAAGCTCACCATCCAAATGATAGAAAAGGATTAAGTTGACTAGAAAGTTAATTATATAAAAGGTTTTATACAAACACTGAAGTGAATTATAAAAGCCTGTAGCAACTTCATTTATATTTTGAAACAGATGCTGAAATGCTTGGTTAACCAAAAATTTTCCTCCTTTATCTGGGGCTTCCATAATTCTTACAGGCATCAATCCCTAATTCCTTTCTTACTTTATCTTCTTTGAGGCATCTTATGCCACAAAACCGAATTTTCATGGTGTCATTGATTCCGAACTTTTAGGCATAATGATGAGAAGATCAATGATGTAGGTCTACTGAATATAGGATTAGAATAATGAGAAAATTAAGGAGAAGGAAGAAGTGTTACTACTGAAATATGATATGCTAAAATTTGTGTCAGCCTTCTTGATTACTCTGTTGCTTCCTTATTCTTTCTTGGTCTTACATTTACAAGTTTGTTGCTTTTATTACTTTATGCTAATATCTTTGGCAATACCTAGCTTTTGATGTTAGAAGTCATAAACATTTGTTTACATTAAACGATGCCTGTGGTTATGATGTAGGTTAGCGACCCAAGAATCTAACAGGATCATCAAGAAATACCGAGATCGAGTTCCTGTAAGTTCTTCATTTATGCACTTGCATTTCTTAGATTCTAAAGCTACTATTTTATGCACAATATAAATGTCTCTACATAAAGAAGCATAATTTGTTTATAATATATGATTGAACATGGAAGGAAAAGGATAAGACAACTCAATATGGTGTCTTTCAATTTTAAGTTGTGTTTTGTCTTTAGGTTGATGTTGTTTTACTGTTATTGGTGTTGTTTCACTCTTATTTATCATGAAAATTTCGCATTTCATAAATGCAACCCACCCTTCTTGGTTTTTGCCTTATTGAATATAGTGTTACTGCACTATGAAATATGGTGTAACTACACTATCAAATATGATGTAACTACACTATCCAACTACATCTACCATAGTCATACATAAATAACACGAACAATCTACTCTCATTTAGTGAAACCTCACTCATAGTTTAACATACATCAGAGTGAACTAGTTCTAACCTTTACTTTACTCTCCAAGAAGTTTATAAAATAAAATCTTGCTTGTTTACTGAGCTGATGTGATTGACAAATTTCTTTAGTTTTAATCATTTAGGAAAGATTTTGCACAACATCATTGTCATTCATAATTTTAAAAACATCAAAACAAACATTTCCTATTATGTTATGTCATATTAATAATTTGTTACCACTCATAGACAACTTAGCAACATTTATAAAAGTATTCTCTTCAAAATGCTTTTCTTAACATTCTAATCAACACAAAAAAAAGTTTGTTCTTCATGCAAATTCTCATCAATTTGAGCTCCTTTAATATCAATTATCACTCATTCACCACTAGCAAAGTTCAACCATATCCTTTATTAATCAATTGACCAAAACTTGATATATTTTTATCAAGGTTGGGAACTAGAAGTACATCAGCTATTTGGTTTAAAGTATGCATAGGAACTTATCTTCTTCTTGATCATCTTTCTCTATTACCTTCGCCTATTGTTTTATCTCTTTTTTACTACTATTACCTAGCTTTTCAACATACCCTATCTATATGTTGAACAATCATTTTCTAATGTTTTTAATATAGATCAACATGGCTCGTCCCTATTAGCGAACAATGGCAGAAACTAAAGCAATTTTTGATACTTCAACAAATACTAAATAATATGATGGTTTTCTTATTTGCTATCTATTATATTGTCTATTGTTTGTACCTTCAAGATAAAGTTTGTGAAATTAAAACAAAGGAAGAAAAAGGATTGATAGAATGAGATGATGTTTAGATTGACCATGGATTGTGATAATGCCTGCATCGTATGGATAAAGCAACCTTTAGGATATTGTATAATATGGTAAGAGATGTCGGAGGTTTAAAAGACACTAGGAACACATTTGTGGAAGAGGTTGTGGCAATGTTCATATACGCCTTAGCTCACCATAAAAAGAGTAGGACAATAAACCTACTCTCTCCGTAGTAAAGAAACCGTGAGTTGGCAATTCCATCAAGTTCTTCATGTAATTATAAGATTGCATCATATTTTTCTCAAGAAGCCAGAGCCTATTACTCAAGGTTGTGAAGATGAGAGATAGAAATGTTTTCAGGCAATTGAACATTATAATTAACCTATAACATTAATATCGTAACTTTTATATGCTAAATCACCTTTTAGTTTTAATTTGTAGGGCTACCTAGGAACCTTATATAGGACACTAATTAAAGTTACACCTCCTAATGAAGATAAGCCTCGATATCGCACAAGAAAAGAATGTATTTCAATAAATGTTTTAAGTGTTTGTTGCCCAAATATGCAATTCATATATGTATTGCCTAATTGGGAGGGCTCTGTACACGATGGTCATATGCTCAATCATAACTTATTATTTAATTATAAAGGAAGTTATTTCTTGGTTGACTCTAGATATTGCAATGCAAATGGATTTCTTGCTCTGTTTTGAGGGCAATGCCATCATCTCAAAGAATTCGATCGCCATCGACTAAAGATGGTAGAGGAATACGGAATGTTATTGAGAGATGCTTTGGATTATTGAAAGGAAGATGGAAGATCCTTACATCCCCTTCATTTTTCTCAATTCAAACCTAAATTTGCATTATAATGGCTTGTTCCCTTCTTCATAACTTGATTTGCAAGTTCATGAGATTTGATCCACAAGAGTCAATCGCTAAAGATGAAGAGAAGAGTGATGAAGATGATGAAATGGAATACATTACACAAATTAGTCCAACCAATGAGTTGTTGACATTCAGGAATAAGACTACAACCAACATGTATAATATATGGACAACTAGATCCAGTGATAATGATGTAGATTAGTAATTTAAGATATGTTTGTTTCCTATGCTTATTAGATTGTAGAGTTATTAGATTACTTTTGAAATGCACCCATGTGAACATCTCTCTTTGGTTGACTATGTGTTCATAAGTTATTAGATTACATTGTTGTATTTAGATTTTTCAGTAAAGTTATTAATTATATGTTATTTCTTTGATAATTCTTATATTATCGTACTTTTATTAGGAATGACTATGGCTGCCTGTGGGAGGGTAAAGAATAAGCAGCATTGGAAGGATGATAAGGTTGAAGCTTTGGTCAATGTTTTGTAGGAACTAGCTTTCGATCCTTTATGGAAAGTATATGGGAGATTTAAGAACAATTACATGGTTAAAGTGCACAAGATGTTGATGAGCAAGATTCCCAATGTTGATAAGGATGTCGATCTCCATGTTGACTCTAAGATTAATTAGTTAAGAAATAAGTGCAATCTAATTTTTGAAATGTGCATGCAAAGTGACTGTCAGTGAGATGATGTTGAGCATAAGATCAATTATGAGAAACAATGGATTGATGAATGGTGCTTGATAAGGATATCTAACTCAAAAGTTCATTGAACCCTTATTTTAATAGTTTCTTTTCTTATAGTTATAACATTTTCTTGTTATTACATTTTTAATCTTCTTCTTCTTATAATTATTTTTTACAAAATCACAAGAATACAATTAGAATGTGGAACTTTAAATTCCCATATTTGTGGAATTGGACATGGTGTGGGGTAAAGTTAGAGTAACGGAACTCAAAACTGAGGGTATAACTTAAGCAAGTGTTAAGGCTAACAACCCAAATAGTATGATAGTGTGTTCTTCATTGAACAATGAAGATAAACTTGTTGTGGTATATGATACACAAGGATCCTCGACTCTTCCTTCAAGCAGCCATGGAATTAAAATGCGAAAAAATATGTCACCAAGAAAGCAAAGTTCTAACAAAAAAAATAAACTAGCAACACTTCATAATACTATTGAGTCAGGGATAGACAGCTTCACCATTAATTTTGAGTCTATTTGCGAACAAATGGCCTCACAATATGCAGTTATTACAAATGCATTGATTACAAAGTCTAAATATGACTCCCTAACTAATGAGAAGAAGCAAGAGCTCATCAATGAGCTTCTTAATATTGACATATCCCAAATGGATGTTGGTAAGGCTGCTGTGTTATTCTGTAATGATCCTGTTAAAGTTCAGGTTTTATTCACTTTTCTAAGTCATTTAAAAAGGTCTTTTGTACTTGGATTTCTCTATCCGTCTTCTAGTCTGTAAATCATTCAAGGAAGCATATTAATATTTTTGTAAGTATTATGAACTTATGATGTAATTTTTTTTGAAAAATCTCTTATGATGCAATTGATATTGCCTAATCAGGTTATTTTGTATTAGTTGAAAATTTTGTAGTTGTGATGCAAACAAAGTTTATAGTGTTAACCTAGTTATTTTACATCAATTAAAGGCTTTTGGTTAAGGTATTGTATATAGTTATGATATTTTACATTAGTTGCATTGTAAGAGGAATGTAAATTGTATTAAACTATGTTACTTTATTTTAGTATTGCAATGAAATGATGGATATTATGGTTATATTGATGAATTGTACAATATTTTTGATGATTAAATTATATTTTGAGGATATTATGTAACTAATAATATGTTGATACAAAAAATATTGAAGTATTTTTTTCTTCAAGAGCTATTGGAAAGGAAATCTCGCAATATACTTGATTTTAAATATTTTGTCATTATAAATTGAGTGCATAAATTAATATAATCAATTAAAATATATTTAAATGTTGATATAAAACAAAATTTTAACAAATTTTTATTTTTCAACATTTTAACAAACCAACCACCATCAATAGTAATGGTAATCATTCCTTCATCTTAACCAACCATCATAATTATACTGATTATATTCATTTCATTCTCATTCTCATTGCCCTCTATGAATTAAACCCCCTACAGTAATAAAAAATTAGTCACAAGTCTTGTAATAGCAGGACAACAATATTCATACCATTGATAAAATCCTGTATCATCAAGTTTGCGACACATGTTTTTTTTTTTTTTTTTGCTTTCTGCACATTTTCATCAATGATAGGAAAGTGTTTAGTATCTCCTGTATTTTTCAACATGAGGTCAATGTAATATGTAGCACAAAAAGTTCAACAAAAAGAATTATACTTGCTTTGCAACCTTTTTCTAACTATTAGGAGATTATCGTTGTAGTCATAAATTAAAGGAGCTTTATATCATGGACCATAAGAATCAATAACATCTACCTTAGGCTAGTTAAGAGGCATCCATCTAACTATAATCATGTCCATATTATGAGTTGCTTCTTTAAATTATAAAGCACTTCATTATGCAAAAAAGTTAGATGCTTATCTTTTTCCCTTCCTTACATCAAATGCTACTATCCCCTGTTGTTGAGTAAGAATACCAACTCCTAATCTCCAATATCATTATAACCATCTTAAAAAGAACTTTTATTGTCGATTTTGTAGCTCAGTCTTTGTCTTCAGTCTTTCTCACGCTGATACTTTTTAAACAAAATTTTCATTTACCATTTCGCATCATAGCTCACTTTCTTATGGGACTCCACATCACCTTTGATCCCACTCAAAATTATTATTTAACTTTGGTGATTTCTCAACCTTTTAAATGTTTGCTCCAATACACAAATTGTATGATTCTCATTATAGGAACATATTTAACTTGAGTCCAAGTTGGATCATCAAACTAAATTATCATGAGTTCTGAACTTACCTCCATTTATCTATAAAATAAATGAAGTCGTATGTCAAAATTAAATTAATAACTTCATTTTAAGATAAAATTATGTAAAATAACAAGAAGAAATAGAGTAAAAACATCTCAACAATCATATGGTATAAGCATGTAACTAAAAATTATAAACTTATATAAGTGATTCCTTAAAAAAGTTTAAGGCTTAAGCACGTTCCATCCAAGAAATTCTCATGTTTCTTAACCTAAACATAACATTGATATATACATTACTTCTAATGTTTCTTAATCCAAACATCAAAAAATACGTTAATTGTTGCATCTTTATAACTATGACTTATTTTATATGATTTCACAAGTTACCATAAAGATCACAATTATAACCTATTTTGGGTGAGCGGAGAGTGAGGCACAGGCATGACAATGGCCAAACGTGCTCGAGACACATAACCCAAACTTTTATTAATTTAAATTTTAAATTTTGAAAAACATCATTTTACGTAGAGTGACATCATTTTTCAAAAAATTTCAAGCTTTAAGCCTTGTTAGGTCAAACAAAACCAGCCCAAACTATCTTGCCAAACCTATTATAGGACCTACAGAAGGCCCATTAAGGTTAGCAATTTTTTTTACAACTTAGTCCTCTATTTTTTAAAAATTGCAAATTTGATAAATACCCCACCAACGCATTGATTGTTTTAGTACTTTTTTTTTATCATTACGACAAATACAATGTGAAACTCAGTTCATTGAGTCTAACTAAATTCAAAGTCTAAACTGTAATTATGTTAAAGATGATATCATTTTATTTTTAAACAAAATTACATCATTTTTTATAATAATTAGAAAACATGTTTATTAATAAAAAAATAGATCAATTTTTCAAGAAAAACGTGTTTTCTATTTTTCCAATTTTCTAGGAAATTAGAAAACTACTTTTAA
>JAOSBK010000001.1:26032783-26046209 GCA_027568895.1 Erythroxylum shatona | reverse complement strand
CCAGGCGATGCCAAGAACCAAAATCTTGGATCGCTCGGCCTCTACATCGCTCGGCCAGGTTGCCAAGATAGGATCTTAGAACTAGGCGATGCCAAGAAAATAATCTTGGATCGCTCGGCCTCAACATCGTTCGACCATGAGAACGACTATCTTAAACCTCACCACTGATCGATAATAAAGAAGACAATGGAAAACAAAAATAAGAAGACGATGGAAAACAAAAGTAAATTTTATTTCCTCGTATATTTGTTCTGGTCACAAGCCCGACCAGATGAGCTTTAAAAATCGATAAGAAAGAAGACGATGGAAAACAAAAGTAAATTTTATTTCCTGGTGTATTTATTCTGGTCACAAGCCCGATCAGATGAGCTTTAAAAGTCAGGAGAAGGAGAAGTATTAGCAGCAGGATCGGCAGGGGCAGGAGGAGAAGTTCCAGAGGCCGGCAAAGCAGTCGAGGCAGGATCAGGGTCCGAAGGAGCAATTAGAGAGACACTTCCGTGAGCTTGCTCTTCTTCATCGTCTGAAGACTCTGAACTAAGGTCCAGCATCTCATCCGGTAGTGTCTCCACCTCTTTCTCTGCAATCTCCCTCACCTCCTCGAGCGAAAGGCCGAGCTCCGATGGAAGCATCGGCTCAGCATAATCCTCGAATGAAGGACCATCCGACCCGTCTGGGACGCATACGCCATGGCAATTCCGAAGGACGAAAAGAGTCAAATCACAAGCAAATTCCAAGCACTCGTCATGCAAGTGCCGCATATTCCATCGTTTGATAATCGACCCTCTACTCCTTAATAGAGTATCGCAGCTCAAGCAATCTATTCTCAGCCCTTACTTTCTCAATCACCGCTTCGCGGCAGTCATGGAGGACTTTCGAGCAGAGCTCGCTCTCCATTTTGGCACTAGACTTGGCTTTGAGAACTTCCTCCTCCATCCCTTCAACTTTGAGCTGCAACGCTCGGCATTCATTTTCCAATTCACCCCTGGAGGCAACAGCTCTAGTCCTCTCCTCCTCCCTCGAAACAAGCTGAGCTCTCAAAACGCTCTTCTCTTCCTCCCAAACACTTTTCTCCTCCTCCAGTGAAGAGAGTTTAGCTCGAAAAACGTCCTTCTCCTCCTTCGCCTCTACGAGTTCAACTCTTAAAGTATTAACTTGCTCTAGAAGATCATGAACCTCCCGGTCCATCGTTCCCTTAACTTCCTCGAGCTGATCGATACGCTGATTTATCGCAGAGGTGAACACCAGATCCCTAGCACAACCACGGACGAGACTAGCAATCAGCTCCTTGTTGTTCAGTGTATCCAAAAAATTTTCGTCTTCAGGGGGGACGACCTTCTGGGCGATGTAAAGGGCCACATCGATGTTCCTAAGCGATGCAGTCTTGTCTAGACTGATCGCGGACTCCCACTTCCCGGAGCTAGGCCCTCGCTCTTTCCTCTTGCCTTTGTCCGACCGGGGTATATACTCTCTACCCTTATCCTTGTCCAGAGGACAGGATGATCGCTCAACAGGGCAGGGCGATCGCTCAACACGCCGAGCGGCCCTCCTTCTCTTAAGAGGTCGCTCTACCTCCTCCTCTTCCTCCATAATAGCTCGACCCTCATCAGCCGGTCGAACCGCTAGCACCATGGGCTCGGCAGGCGCAGTTGGCTGAGCGGTATTTTGCTCGACCTCCGCAGGCACAGTTGGCTGTGCGATATCCTGCCTGATTGCCACCTTCTTGCTCCTCTCTTTTATTTTCAAGGAAGGCCCGGCAGCTTTGCGCTGGCCTTTGGCCTTGGGAGCATCGGAGGATGAGGCGAAATCCTTGAGCTTTGCCATGTCTGCACAAACATAAAAGCAGATCAGAAATCGAAACTAGTATTTATAAGAAACAAAGCAATTAAACTATGAGGAGTCAACCAGAAGGGGTGGTTTCTCCTTCTAGCCTGTTAATCCGATCTGGGGGACTAATTAAAAATGTATCGGCTGATATTCCTCCACGATACCCTAGAACAAGCCGATCGAAATTATATCGACCGAGCACCTTGATTTGGTCAATCACCTCAGACTCTTTTCTAGTAAAGGACAGACTGAAAATATTGTTCCACCGCTCGGAAAAGGGATACCTCCATGGCCTGGACTCGAAAGAAGATCCGGGGGCCTCACAAAGAAGTACTTCGTCCTCCATGCCTTAATCGACGAAGCTGTCCCAGCGGGGCGATACCACGCATCTCTGTACTAGAAGTGGGGGATCCCGGCCCCGGTGAGCAAGCTTTGGTTCATCCTTAGAAAAAGTCTTAGAATATCGAGCGATGGAGGACACCCGAAGTGATAGCATAACAGGGCGAGACCGTTCATAAACCTCTAACCATTTGGGGGGATTTGGGCTGGCAACAATGTGTACACACGATAAACCTCATCGATGAACGGGGCATAGGGAAGCCTCATGCCACCGATCGAGAAGAAGCTGTCTGAAACAGCAAAGTAGCCCCCCGCATTGCTGTAAATTCGCTCGTTCTTTGTGGCCAACCTGGATCCCCAGGATGAAGGGATATTGTTCTTGATGACCGATCGGCTCAGCTCCCCTACGGTCATCATTGACGGGTCGCTCGGCGGCTTCTCAACGATTCGTCCGTCTATCTGGTCATCCGCCGCGATTTCTTCATCTGTCTCTGCATCCGGCGCCTCATTTCTCCTTACCTCCGGCGCCCCCATTGCTTCCGCCACTATCTCAAGCGACCCAACATTCTGTGAAGCACCTCTGGTGCCCAGTTCTCAGTCGAAAGAGGAAGAGGAAGAGGAAGTGGTTTCATCCCTAAGTCTAGACTCATTCCTAGGGCTAGTTGACGACATAATCACTAATAAGTAAGTTTAAAGGATGAGGAAAGAAGAAAGGACATACCTAGTTCGGTGACTAAGGTTCGGAGTTTGGATAGCGGTGAAAGGAAGATTCCGATGACTGCAAACAAAGAGATGAAGAGTAGAGAAAGCTATAAGTGGGAGAACCAAATGTGCAGAAACGGTAGTAAAGGAAGTTTCTCGATTCCAAACGGTTATCGAACAGGCACACCAATCGGAGTTGGATGCGTGGCAAGATCTGAGCCGTGCAAATTAGGGTTGTCAGACATCCAGAACGGCGCAGCAGTTAGAGCGATACGCGCGATCATAAAGGCAACATGAAAGGAAACGCTGACACGCCCCCTTTTTAAATTTTGAAATCCGTCCAAAGATACACGCCGTAAGTAATGATTAAATTCAGCGCCCTAATTAGATGTCCAATCCGATTGATCGAACCAGTCACGAGCAGACACACAGGCGAGCCGCGTGAATCCGATTGATCGGGCCTATCACGAGCTTCAAGAACTCTATATACTCCATCGATCCTTCTTCCTGCTCGGACTCGAGGAGTAGGGGGCTTATGGTCAGGTCGGTCGTGCTAGGCCCAGGTCCAACCCTAGGATGACGTGTGGGCCGATCGGCCCATTCCTAAGATGTTGAGTTAAAACACAACAGAACTAGTTGATGTTGGATAAAACACGTCAGATACTTATTATATAAGTTCATTATCTCCTCACGATGCAGGTACAAATCTCATAATTCTGATAACCACTGTTATTGGATAAAAAACCTAGTGCAGTAAATTGACTTAAGCATCGGAGGGGCAAGCCGGCGATCAACCCCCGGCGTGCCTTTATTGTTTTTGCAGGTTTCTCTCGGTTGAAGCTAATCAAGATCATGGATCCAAACCACGACGTCCAGCCCCAACAGAATCATACTGAACCAACATCAAATACATGAGACTTCCGACAATTTTCTTGAAAAGAGTAGCATTTACCCTTCTCCCTCCTTCATTCTTTCTGAGCTTCAAACCTGGTTCCAGTGGAGTTGAGACTGAGTTACAGTCCTTCATTTTAAACCTGTCAAAAATCTCCATAGTGTATTTCTTTTGTGAAATGAAAGTACCAGCAGATGATTGCATCACTTCTATGCCAAGAAAATAATGCATTAACCCCAAACTAGTCATATCAAACTCATTCAACATGGATATTTTAAAATCATCAATCATGGATCCATCATTACTAACATAGATAAGGTCATCAACATATAAACACACAATAAAAAACTTCTTTGCATCTCCAAATTTTGTACAAAGTGTGTGTTCATAAGGACACTTGAGAAATCCTTCTTTAGCAAAGTAAGCATCTATACGACTGCACCAAGCTCGTGGTGCTTGTTTCAGTCCGTTTAAAGCTTTCTTTAACTTATATACCTGATTCTCATGACCTTGCTTTACATATTCAGGAGGTTGATCGACGTACACCTCTTCCTCCAATTCATCATGCAAAAATGCCGATTTCACATCTAATTGATAGATTGGCCATGAATTTGTAGCAGCAATAGATAACACCACACGTATGGTATCAAGTCGCACAACTGGTGCAAATACTTCTTTATAGTCCACCCCAAATTCTTGTTTATACCCTTTTGCAATGAGTCGCGCCTTGTACTTATCAACTTCGCCATCCTTTTTCAGTTTCGTTTTATAAACTCATTTGACACCGATGGATTTTTATCATGATGGAAGATTAGAGAGCTACCAAGTGTTGTTTTTCTCTGTTGACTTGATCTCTTCATCCATAGCTTTCTGCCACTTTGTATCTTTAATAACTTCTTGAAATGTGATTGAGTCACAATCTGGAAAAAAAAGCAAAATTAAATGAGCTATGGGATCATCATATCAAATAAATCATCTCCACTTACATAATCCGTCATCCAGGCTGGTCGCTTTCTTTGGTGAGGTTGTTCTTCAAGTGAATGAGTCATTGTTAAATCTCCACCAGAGACCTGAATCTGTTGTTGTATTCCAGGTTTCTGTATTAGATGGTTGTTTCTCTGCAAAATTGCTTTTAACATCACCATCAAAATCTACAAGAATTTGTTGTTGTTGTGGACCTGTCTCAACCCAATGCCATGTGCTTTCCTCATCAAAAACTACATCCCGATTGATGATGATTTGCTTAGTTGTAGGATTGAACAATTAATTTGTAGGCTTTAGATTGCTCATTGACTCCTACGAAAGCACATTTTTCACCTTTGACATGTGTGCAAATGCGATGCATCCAAAAATTTTAAAGTGATCAACAGATGATTTTCGACCACTCCAACATTCTTCGGGTGTCATATTTCGAACCGTAAATGTAGGACAGCGATTTAAAATATGCACACTCCAAAGCACAGCTTCTGGCCAAAAACTTTTCGGAACCTTCCCATTTTTCAAAAGGCTTCTAACCATATTCAATATAGCACGATTCTTCCTCTTCAAAACTCCATTCTGCTGGGGGTATATGGAGCTGTTAATTGTCTATTGATTCCATGTTCCTCACAAAATGATGAGAATTCTTTTGAACAAATTCACCACCACGATACGTACGAAGGGTTTTGATAGTTGTTTCTGCTTCATTCTCCACACATGCTTTAAAGCTTTTAAAAACAATAAGAGCTTCTGATTTTTGTTTTAAAAAATACACCCATGTTTTTCGGCTATAGTCATCAATGAAAATAATTAGATACTTTTTACCTCCATTTGAACATGGTGTTATTAGTCCACAAATATCAGAGTGAACTAGTTGCAAAACCTTCTTTGCTTTCCAAGACTTTCCAACTGTGAATTGCTCACGATGTTGTTTGCTGACAATGCATGTGTCACATGCTTTTATAGGTGGATGAATTTGAGGAAGACCGATTACCATATTCTTCTGAAAAGTGTCTTTAGACCGTTGAAATTCAAGTGACCATAGCGATTATGCCAAAGCCACATAGAATCATTAATTGAAACTGTAAAACAAGTATGCAGAGTCTTTAGCTGAAGTGGAAATTGTCTGTTTGTTGACAATTTAACTTGAACAATCAGACCCTTCACCGGATCTTGAATTTTGCAAGCTCCATTCTTTATCGTTGCTTCATATCGACATTAGAGATAGTTGTAGTGTTATCATCCTTTGTCTTAATTTGAACATCACCTATTCCCATGGCTCTTACTTGAGAATGATCACCGAAATTCACATTGGTATGAAAATCTTCATTTAAATGAGAAAAGAATGACTTACTACCACATATGTGATTGCTGCAGCCTGTGTCCAAGTACCATATGTCTGGTCCATGCTTGTTCTCGTTGACGTTGAATGCCATCAACAGTGTCTCTTCTTCCTTATTCTCCACAGAATTTGACTTCTCTCCTTTGCTTTTGTCTTGAGGCATTTTTGTATAACACTCCGAACGATAATGACTAAACTTGTGACACCTGAAACATTCTATTCGTGATTTGTTGAAATTTTGTTTTTGATCATGCCCTCGTCCCCTGCTTTGATCTTCAATATTATCTCTAGCATTCTGATGGTGTCTGCCTCCGTCTTTATTGCCTCGTCTACCTCGACTTCGACCTCGTCCTCTTCTCCTTCCTCTTGAATTTGTGGAATCAGGCGAGGTAAAGACTTTGAGAGCTTGCTCTTCTATAGTGGTGGTGTTGCGATTTATTCTTTGTTCATGAACTAATAGAATTTTGAAGCTCATCAATGGAGAGAGTACCTATATCTTTTGACTCTTCAATTGAACAAACAACAAAGTCATATTTTGGATCTAGCGAACATAAAATCTTTTGTGACATCCTCAAGCTTTTCCCCATGAATTTGCATTTTGTTTGTGATTGCCATCGTCCTCGAGAAATATTCAGCAACTGCTTCACCAGACTTCATGCGTAAAGTCTCGAATTCACCACGGAGATTTTGAAGTAGTACTCTCTTTGCCCTTGCATTTCCTTAGTGCTTCTTCTTCATGGAGTGCCAAATCTGTTTTGAAGTATCCTTGCAAAGAATAGTCTCCAAGATAGAACGGTCAATAGATTGAAAAAGAAAATTTTTGCTTTTAGATCCTTTAACTTCAACGCTTCATGTGCTGTCTTTTGAACCTCTGTTAAGACAACTCCTTCTGATGGTTCTGTATAACCACTATCCACAACTTGCCAATACTCTTTTGATCTCAGAAAGTTTTCCATCAGCATGCTCCAATGATCATAGTGACCATCGAAGATTGGAATTGCAGGCTGTGCAAACGTGTCTATGGTCATTTGCTTAATTGTAGTTGCAACTAAATGTGTGTTTTTTGGCTCACGTGGTTCACTTGGATCGCTCACGTATTTCTCTCACGCGTTTCACTAACCAAGCTCTGATACCACTGATAACTAATGAAAATAGAGCATACATCGATAACAAAGAATGAAACAGAGCAAGCCCAGAGACAAGTTTCTAAATAAACAACTGCAATTTATTTCATTAAACATAGCCAATTATATAGGCTCATAACAGTATAACTCTTCCTAAATAATCTCAGCAAAATACATGTCTTTAATTGAACGTGGACTAAATTCAACAACCATAACAAATTCTTAAATACCAGGTCTTCCATTATTTAAAAAATATCTTGACATGTTAAAGTTATAAATATTAATTGAAAAAAGTTGGTACTTTAATTTTAAATTATTAATTCATTAATTACTACAATAATAATATCCGGTAGAAATATCGCATAATGTGCATAAATAATATCTGATGAAATTTCACATAATATGCATAATTTGAAGAGATCCAGTAATATACAACTTTATCTCTAACTAGTTCAGAGGATGTTCGAAATGGCTCGTAATTTATTAATTATCTTATTTAAAATAAGATAGAAACATTGATGCTCCACAATACCAGAGTGTTCATGGCTTTTTAAGTCACTGTAGTTTGGAACTCAGTTTTATATAGTGTAATTGCAGGAGCACCAATACTTGCAATGTCAGAAATGACTAATCACCTATTTGGATGAATTTTTAGATGGTTAATAAATATTTTTTTCTATCACAAAAGTCGTTTTAAAAAAAATAAGTGTTTAATTGTAAAATAAAAATTACTTATTTAATTGATATAGTTTTTTTGGCAGTCAAAATACATCTTTTTAAGAAACTCAAAATTGGAGTTTCTAAAAAAAGTCTCTCAAATAGCTTTTTTGGGTAAATTTTTTAAATCAATTAATGAGTCTATTTTTAATCTCTTTTGTCCTTATATTTTACACATAATTTTTACAATACCCACAAATTCATCTTCCTATTTATTATGTATTTAACTATTTATTCAACTTGAATATTGATTTTAGTATTTATATAATATTATTTGACTTTTTATATGTTTAATATTTATTTTTGATATTATTTTAATTGTGTTATAATCTATATCAAAAGATTTAGTTAGATATATTTTAATTTATGTTTCATATAATTTAAAATTATATAATAATTAATATATTTTGCTTTGTACATTGTTTAATACACTAAATAATATTTATATGTATAAATAATTTTTATTATAAAATAAAATATAGTTAAAATTAAAAATATTTTTTATTTATATGTTTTCAAATAATCTATTCTACGGAGTTCTTAAAATTTTTTTTTTAAAAAAATACAGTTAAATAGACAAGTGGTGTAACCGCAATAACTAATAAATGCAAGGATGACTACGGAGGAGACGAAAGTAGGTATAAGAGTAAAGACAGACGATGGTCGTTGGGTTGGCGAAAGTGAGAAGAGCTGAATGTGAGGGAGTTTATAAGAGGAAAGATAGGAAAGCGTCGAAGGTGGAGACAAAACAGTGCCACGGAAGAGGGGATCAAATCATATAATTAAATACATTTTTTAATTTTGGACTAACGTGATATGAATAAGACAAATTTGATGGCATAACTTACCGCACTATTAATTGAAAGTCTAACAGTACAATTTTTTTGGTAAAAAATTAAAATTTAGAATATTTTAATATTATTTTTTAAAATTTATTATAAATTTGGATAAATTTTGAGATTTTTTGTAATTTATCCTTAAAAATGATTGATATATAAGTTTAAGTAAAATTATAATATTTTTAAATTATAAAATTACGTTTACCTTGAGTTTTGATGATGTATTTAATAGTATTATTTTCACAAGTCCACAAGTTCCTCTTATAAAAAAAATTAAAGTACTAAAACAGAAAATGAAATATATGTGTGGTTAGGTCGGCTGTGCTAGGCCCAGGGCCCAAGTCCACATGTCCGCGGCCCAAGCATAAGTCCACACGCCCACGACTTCTTCGCTGGTGTTAGTCTCCCATGCAAACACAAAGATCTACGTGAAGAGACCTAAACCTAGCATCTATCCCATATATAAGGTATTATTCAGTCTCGATACAGGTAGGTGATCATAACCCTAATTTTCTTTACTCACAGGGATCCTACCCTCACAAAAAGACTAACTTGAGCGTCGGAGGGGCTTATCGGGAACAACCCCCGACGTGCCTTCCTTGTTTTGCAGGAACCTTCAAGCCGGAGCCTTCGTGAGAAGCAACCAACTCCATGGATCCAAACGGCAACGTGCAGTTCCGCCAGAACCAGGCTGAACCAATGTGAAACTTTTAGCCACTTATAGGGATGATAATGGGTCGATCCGTGGGCCAAACTTGTAAATTTTATTTAAAATAATTTTTTAAAAATTAAAAATATAAAATAACATTTTTATTAATTGAGTTTGGGTCTAGGCATACCTAAATCTTCTATCTTGTTTATAATAATTGAGTCTCTAGTCGATCTGAGGTTGATCTATAAGTTAGTCCATTAAAAACACTTAAATCTAGGCCTATGGGTCAGCTCACTGTCATCCCTATCTATTTACTATTCGTCTCTTTTCCTAAGAGGATAAACTAGTTTTATTAAATGTTATATAATCATTGTAATAATTGATGCACTTAAAATAACTTTTACAGCTAAATTAATTTCCATTAACAATCGATGTAAAAGCACACGTTAATCTTAATGAATGGTTTGCGTGATTTTTTTTTTGAAAAAACAAAGGAATAAATCCCTTTGTTTAAGAATGGTCTGCATGAATAAAACGGTAAGCACTTCTAATAAAATAAATCCCTTTTCGATCATAAACTCAAAGCCAATAATCAAATCTGCATTGTAAGCTAAAAGGAATTTGGAGAATTAGATCCATATCTCGCTCGTTAAATAAAGTTGAGATTAAATGCAAATTCCATTGTTTAAGGTCGTGAAGGATCAAATCAGAAACTCGAACATTTATCCAAGAATCATCAATAGTTAAAGTGACATAGGGATTCTCCTTATCTGACAACCAAGGGTCAGAACAAACTCTAATAGTGTTGCCATTGCCAACACGTTTCCTACATCCTTTTTTAACAAAATCAATACTTGAGAAAGTACTGCTCCAATTAAAACTAGGATTAGTACCCCTTTTAGCATCCCACATAGTGCTTCGAGGATAATAGCGAGCCTTAAGAACTCTTGCAACCAACGAACAATTATCAGAAAGCAATCTCCAACACTGTTTCCTAAGCAAAGCCATATTGAAATCATGAAATGTCCTGAATCTCATGCCTCCTAGGTGTTTCGGCCAACACATCTTATCCCACGCCATCCAAGGAATTTTTTTGTTTTTGTCTTACATTCGTACCCGACCAAAAGGAATTAAGCATTTTCTCAATTTTTTTTACAAACACCCATCGGCACTATAAAAACAATTATAGCATAATTAGGAAGAGACTGAGCAACAGATTTCAGTAAAACTTCTTTTCCAACCCAAGAAAGAAAAGTCATGTTTTATCATTGCAACTGCTTCCACAACTTCTTCCCAATAAAAAAGAAAATTTCCTTCTTTTCTCTCCCAATAAAAGAAGGTAAAACCAAGTAAGAAGCTTCTATGGATCCAAAATCAACAGAAAGACAAGAAGAAATAATATTCCTCTGATGGTTAGAACTGTTAGAGCTAAATCTAATAGAAGACTTATTAAAATTCATAAGCTGACTCGAATCCAATTCATAAAGGTGCCAAATATTCTTGATAGCTTGAGCTTCTAAAAGGTTAGCAGAAAAGAAAATATAGCTATCATCAGCAAAAAAGAGATGTGAAACAGGAGGTGTACCTACAGCAACCTTACATCCATGAATGGTTCCTCTAACTTCATATGATCTGATCATAGAAAACAGACCCTCCGCACATAAAATGAACAGATAAGGTGAGAGAGAATCTCCCTGTCTCAGCCCTCGTTCATGATAAATAGGCCCTGACAACTTATCTTCACATGTCACATAATAATGAACAGAACAAACACATAATTTGACTACCTTAATCATATCGTGTTTAAGAGCAACTTTACCTTCAACTCCCTGAGTTTTCCTTTTAAGAAAATGATTAATCTCATAAGCCATAAGAAAGTTATCAGCTATGAGCTTATTTGGAAAAAAAGCACTTTGATTTTCTGAGATCAAACCAGGGAGGAACTTCTTCAATATATTTGCAATCATCTTTGCTATTACTTTATACAAGGTATTGCATAAAGCAATTGGCCTCAAATCAGACATGATCTCAACTGAACTCTTCTTTGGAATAAAAACAATTGCTGTCTTGTTTAGATCTTCAGGCAGGTAACAATTTTGAATAAAATCAAGACAATCCCGAGTTACATCCTCCCCTACCACTTTCCAGCAGTTCTAATAGAAGACCGCATTCATCCCATCCATTCCTAGTGCTTTATCAGGATGAAGACTGAAAACAACAGTCTTCACTTCCTCTGCCATATAAGGTTTTAACAAAAGATCATTCTGGGATTGAGATACTTTATGCTCAAGAGTAACAGCAACAGTTCATGTATTCAAATTGGTTGCAGTAAATATATCCTTAAAATAATCAACTATAACATCAGCCAGGCCATAATTTCAATCACGAGTCATTCCTGTAAGGTCTTTCAATTGAGATATATAATTTTTCCTTTTCCTCTTAGAAGCAACAACATGAAAGAGTTTAGAATTGGAATCACCATCTTGAAGCCACAATATTTTAGACCTTTGTCTCCAAAAAATTTCCTGCTAACAAAGTGTACCATGATAATGTTCTTGAAACCGACAGAAATCAGCATCAGACAATCCACCCCCTCTTTGATGAGCCTGTCTCATATCAACCTTTAATTGATTAAGCCTTTCCTTAAAATTCCCTGTAATCTCCTTACCCTAGATTGCTAAAGTTTCACTACAAATTCTCAACTTTTCCTTCAACAAAATCCCCCTATTTTGACTCCAGACGTTTTCAACCACATAAAGAAAATGAGAGTCTCTTAACCAAGCTTTTTCAAATTTAAACCGTTTAATGCCCACTTTAAAAGAAACAACCACAAGGTTTAGAAAAATAGGAGTATGATAAGAGGAAGTTAAGTCTAGATTACTAACCTTATAATAAGGAAACTTTTGAATCCAGTCTGAACAGGCAAAGGCACGATCTCAACGTTCTTCAATTAGGCCCTTAGCTTCTTTGCCTCGAAACTAGGTGAAACTATAACCATGCATTCCCAAATCAATCAAATTGTTATCCTCAATAGCAGCTTGAAAGTTAGAAAGAAGACGATCTGGTTGAGAATTACCTCCACGCTTCTCAAATTGATGGAGAATGTCATTGAAATCCCCAATAGGGACCCAAGGCATATTCGACTTATTAGCAAGAGTCCGAAGCAAATTCCAACCGTCCTCCCTTCTACTCCGATTAGGCTCACCATAAAAGCCTCTAAGATGCCAACCCTCCATCCCTTTGATACAATTTTCTACATCAATATGTCATCTTGAGTAGCCTAACAATCTGACATCGTTTTTGCTCTTCCATAATAAAGCCAAACTTCCACTTTGTCCTATGGGCTCAACACAAAATAAGCCTTCCAAGCCTAATAAAATTTTAACTATATCCAATTTTTCTCTATTGCACAAAGTTTCAATAAGAAAAAGCAATTTAGGTTTTTAGTGGAAACAAGGTCCCAAAGAGTATGAATTGCTCGTGGGTTACCCATCCCACGACAATTCCAACTTATGCAACTCATGAGAATTGGCGGACCTATTCCACAGGTATCGCCAGTAACATGTTTTTTGAGTCCATTATGAGAGAAGCGCTTGGGCTAGACTCAGGCCCATAAGCAGCAACCTCCACTCCCATATTATCCTCATATGTCATCTTTTAGGATCCAGTAGAATCACACATTCATCTTCCCTTATTAGTGTCGTAATCTTCTCATTGACACTAGAATCCTCCACGATCTCCTTCCTTTTCTCACTACCAGTTACAATCTTGGCATTTAACATAGAACCATTATCTCCACTTTCCATGTCTTTACCATAATTTTTGGTATTTCCAAATTCAAATTTATCAACTGCCATCGCCTCCGTCATTGTCTCCCCTGGACTCCCCGGAGCTCTAACCAACGGTGGCATTTCACAAAGCCACTAACTACCCATCGCAGTGTTGGACCAATGGTGGTTGACAAATTAAATCCTACTTATGTTTTGATAATAATAAAATATATAGAATTGGTTAAGA
>JAOSBK010000001.1:26010536-26026815 GCA_027568895.1 Erythroxylum shatona | reverse complement strand
CTTTACATTTAAATTTGTTTAAATTGTTTTTGTGTGAATTAACTTCTGATTTTATTGTAGAATTTTAAGAAAAGCTTTAAAGATCTATTCAACCCTCTTCTAGATCGTTTACACGCAGGTCGTGATCTTCATAAATTAGCATGGATTGTTTCATTGAATTTCCTTGTGACATCTCCCATTGTAGAATCATAGACAACCTTACAGATTTTTTCAATATGGCCTAACATGTTACAAACAAAACAAACGAAAGGTAATCTCTCATATTTGAATTCAAAAGTGACCCACACACCACCTAATCGCTTAATTTTCATCTCATGCTTGATGCCCTTGTTAACATCCACTACACTGCGAATTCTCATATAATTGTGCCAAGTGCCTGTGAAGTTTTTTGAATCTGACTTAAAATATTCACCAATGAACTTCCCAATTGTCTGTGCAACTTTTTCGGACATGAAATCAACTGGAATTTTGTGAACTTGCACCCAAAAATCATCCTTATGCAAAATGTCCATTAATAACTGATTATCAAAAGTCCATGGACCATCATCGATCACCCTTTGCATATCCCTTTAATGAAAAAACTCAAAAATAAATCTATTGGGTAAGAGTCCACGTCCTCCATATGTGTGGGAGGGATGGTTTTGATTTCTACCAACACTAATATTTTTAATTTTTTAATTAAATATAATTAAAATGTAATTAATTAAGATATAAAATATAATTAATTATTTAAGTTAATTAATTAAAATCTAATTAATTGATTGATTAAAATAATTAATCAAGATAAAATCTATCTAATTAATTAAAATGTAATTAAAATATAATTAAGATGTAATTAATTAAAATGTAATTAATTAATTAAAATATAACTAATTAATTAGTTAATTGCAATGTAATTAATTAAAATATTATTCATTAATTACTTAAAATATAACATCATTTGCATTATTAGAGGAATGTAAATTGTATAAAACTATATTATTTGATTTTACTATAGTAATTAAATGGTAGATATTATTATTATGTCGATGAATTGCACAATATTTTGGATGATTAAACTATATTTTGAAGATATTATGTAATTAATGATATGTTGATGTAAGAAAATACTATAATATTTTTTATTTCAGAGCTATTAGAAAGGAAAAATCGCAATATACTTGATTTTAAACATTTTGTCATTATAAATAGGATGCATAAATTAAAATAATTAATTAAAATATATTTAAATTTTGATATAAAAAATAAACAAAATTTTATTTCTCAACATTTTTTTTTGGTTGTTCACGAGGTGTCCTAGGTGGGTCCCAATTATAGGAAGACACCTTTAAGCCATCCACACTCAGAATAATCCTCGCTCAAGCCGGGTAAGTTCCTTGTGGGAGGTAAAGTTTTAATCTCAAGTTTTAAACGGCTGCATACATGAGGGGGATTCGAATCCGCGACCTCACTTAAGCCAAGAGAGTCCCTTATCAACTCACCTGCGCCTTGGGGTTATTTCTCAACATTTTTAACAAACCAACCGCTATTAATGGTAATGATAATCATTCCTTCATCTTAACTAACCATCATAATTATAATGATTATATCTATTCTCATTCCTCGTTAATTATATTTATTCTCATTTCTATTCTCATTATTCTATATGAATTAAGAGCCCTTAACATGCGATATGAGCGAGGCTTATGTGCCTCCCCCCTGTGTGGTCGATGTGGAGCTCACCGGGAAACTGTCCTTCGCCTTCTCCGAAATTGCCCTCATGCCAAGCAACTTTGGAACCTAGCCTTGCATACACAACCGGCTTTGTTTTATCGCGAACAGCTCCCTTTTCCCTGGCTTAAGGCCAACTGTGCTACATCTGATGGCTCCATTCATAACCTAGGCAGATTTCTTTCCACTTGCTGGGTCATTTGGCGAACTAAGAACAAATTAGTCATTGAGGGTGAACCCACTACCCTGCTCGACCAACTCAAGCAGGTATGCATGTTATTTCACAACTTTATTGCATCATTTAACATTGACCAGATAGAGCAGTCTCCCCCCTACCTTCACGCCTGATAGCTTGGGCTCCTCCCTCGGCTGGCTGACTCAAACTTAATGTCGATGGGAGTGTTCAAGGATAGGCGCTTGCTTCGGGATAGTACTAAAGTGTGGATAGCGGGCTTCTCTTATGGAGTCAGGATCATCAATAATTCAATATATTGGCTGCGAAACTACGAGCCCTCAGCTATGAACTTGCATTCGCCAGCGCCTACCCTTGCCTTCTGGTAGAGTCCGATTCTATAGACGTGCTGAGATGTCTCTCCCTTCCTTCCGACGTTTTGGCCTTCCATCCTTTGGCTCATCTCATTTCGGATATCAGATCCCATCTGGCCACGATTACTCACTACAAACTCACTCATGTTTTTCGTAAGGGAAATCAATGCGCAGATTTTTTAGCCCACTTGGGTTCGGCAGGGGCACCTGAAGAGCGCATCTGGCTTACCCCCTCTCCTGACCTAAGTCACCACCTGCGTGCTGATGCGCAAGAGGTTTTATTTAGTCGTTAATGTGTTATTTATTCTTCTACTGTAACCAAAAAAAAAAGAATTGAATGTACCAAAAAAAAAATTTATACTACGTGACAATCCTAACTTGAAATGTATGTTTCACGTTTAAAACAACGCTCCTAGTTTGCCACATCAACCAAAGTCGTATTGGAACCACAATACGAATATCCCCCAGTCGTCTGTGGGAATTGGCTTGGACGGCAGTTTACGCCGTCGGATGACGTAAATGACACGTGTCATTTATAAATGGGACCATCACAAGACCGTCAGCGGCGGCGAAGCATTGGCGATATTTTATAAGGTGATTGTGTATGGATGTAAACTTTCTTTCTTTTCTTGTGTATCTTAACAATGCAACGAAGACGCCCTTGTTGAATTCTGTAAAAAAATCAAACATAAACGGTAATAAGCCGACAATTATAGACCCAGTCGCATGTTTGTCACGTGCATCTCACTTACGTATTTTAATTAACAATTTAAAATTAAATAATTAAATAGATTAGTCATAATTAATTAGTATTTTCTCCTAACAATTTGCTCAATAAGCATAAAAATAATAAATTTTATCTTTTTTTTGTTAGAGGGTCCCAATTATGAAAAAGTATCTTTAGGTCATTTACACCCAGACTAATCCCCGCTCGAGTCGGATAAGTCCTTTACAGGAGGCAAAACTCTAACTCTAAATTTTAAATAATTGCATACGTAAGGGTGCTTCGAATCTGCGACTTTACTTAAGCTAGAAAAGCTCCTTATTAATTCACCTAGGTTAATAAATTTTATCTTATTATTATAAATAATTTCGATTAAGTAATAACTAAACACAACTAAACACTCAACAATATTGTTTTGAAACCCGGACCGGACTGGCCGGTCTGACCGGTTCAATCAGTGACCGATCGACTATCCGGTCTGGGTGACTTCTCAAAACTGGTCCTTAATTGAACCAGTGAGAATCGGTAAAAATCGGTCCAGTTCGACCAATGGTTTAATAATTTTTTTTATTTTTTAAATATTTTTAAATATTACTAATATTATATATAATTAAATATAATTATTATATAATTACGATGTCACACCGATTTAACCGATAATTGAACCGATCAAATCCGTAAAGCCAATAAGCAGTAAAATTTCCAGTTCGATGACCTTGCTCAACAAGAGTCAAAAAATCAGAGCCCTGGAAAGCAGGGCGGCCAAGCCATCGAATGTCCTCTCTACCGAAAGAAAATCCCCTGAAAGTGAAAGGCTTCTCCTAAATTCTAGTTTGACTGACACTTGCTATGGCCAACACCCAACACGCGCAAAACCCGCGAGTACGGACACTCATTTTCTGACTCAGAAAATAAAAACCACAAGGTAATCGACACGCACAAACACGCACTTTGTCCCCTGCCCCTGTCTGACTGTGCTTTCTTCTCTTGTTCCCCTCGCGAGATTTTCTCTCTCTCTGCTCTGTTCTCTAACACCAGTAGATGGCGACCATCGGCCAGATTTGTTCTCGCATCTCCGCCGACCACTGGCGCCTCCCCTCGTCCTCCAGGTCCTTGAGCGATGCTTACTTCTTGGACTCGCGTCTCCGGATGATACGTGTCACTCGCAACGCTGGATTCGCCATTAAATCCATGGCCGTAACCGAAGAAAAACTTCCGTCTCCTAACGGTCCTTTATCCTCTGTGAGTTTGCTCTCTCTTCTTCAAGATTTTTCTCTTTTTTCATGGTTGACTGGTCTTATTGTTGTTTTCTTCCAAAACATTGGGTTGCTTTAGGAGCCTGTTATCAGTGGCAGTGAGACATTGGAACGGACGATAAATTCGAAATCCTTAAGAAAAACCAAGATTGTGTGTACAATTGGGCCTTCCACTAGCTCACGTGAAATGATTTGGAAACTGGCAGATGCTGGAATGAACGTTGCTCGCTTGAACATGTCGCATGGAGACCATGCGTCTCACCAGAAAACTATCGATTTGGTTAAAGAATACAATGCTCAATCTGATGACAAGGTCATTGCCATTATGCTTGACACAAAGGTATTACATATATATATATATAACTATTCCATAGAGAGACCCCTCTTCTCTAATTTCTTTTCTAAATTTGGAGGCCTTTTTGTTAAGTAAAGGTTTTATTAACTAACAGTTTGTTTGTTTCTCATAATTATTCTTCTCTAAGACAAAAAGACACTTTTAACTTTAATTATTTGTATAACACCTTGGGTTTGGTTCTCAAAGTTTGACATTTTCTTATCCAAATTTCAATGCAGGGACCTGAGGTTAGAAGTGGAGACGTGCCTCAACCCATTATACTGAAGGAGGGACAAGAATTTAATTTCACTATTAGAAGAGGAGTATGCACTGAAGACACTGTTAGTGTAAATTACGATGACTTTGTAAATGACGTTGAGGTTGGAGACATACTTCTTGTAGATGGTGAGCCTACAGAGTGATATCGGGATAGTTTATAGCTTACAGAGTCATATTTTCCCTCTTTTTGACACTTGTTCTGCGTTTATAAAAAATGATCCATCATAACTGTTCTGTTCTGGCCTTGTGTTCTCTAGTTTGTCAATTTCATTAAAAGTCATTCATGATTGTGGTGTACTTTAGGTGGCTTACTGGCTTATGATACTTGCTTCTTAGTTAAAATCTAAAAGAACTCCTGAATAGGTTTTGAATATCTTTTACTTGAGTTGCCATGGCTATATTGGAGCTCTGTTTTTATAAATGTTTCATATGAAGAAACAAATTGTTGCTTCACCATTTATATCTTCCTTTCCTCCTTGTGGACTTTCTCTTCAATATGCTGGTAGAAATATTTATAATCATGGATTTCTTAGATGCTTTAGCTGACTGCTTCTCTTAAGGTGAGAAACAATTGTTATTATCTTGTTTATGTTTGTTTTTCTTTTTGTATGTATACTGGTCATCCAGAATCCCAAAATCAAGTAGAGTTGCTTTCTTTAACTCCTACAAATTCTCCCTAGCTTCTAAGTAACTGATTTTCTGGCTAGAAATAAGTGATGTAATTTCTGTTTCTGTGGTAGGTGGAATGATGTCATTAGCTGTAAATGCAAAGACACACGATTCAGTTAAGTGCGTTGTAGTTGATGGTGGAGAACTAAAATCAAGGCGTCATTTGAATGTGCGAGGGAAAAGTGCAAATTTACCATCAATAACAGGTTACATTCTATTTCAACATAAAGTTTTAATGGTGTAGTTATGAAGTACATCAACAAGTTATTGATGGGAATGGCGTTTTCTGTGTTCTACGCGTCCCAAATTTCACAGACAAAGACTGGGAAGATATCAAATTTGGGGTGGACAACCAAGTTGATTTTTACGCTGTCTCTTTTGTTAAGGATGCTAAAGTTGTCCACGAGCTGAAAGATTATCTCAGAAGTAAATCTTTCCTTCCTTTGCAGTCGTATATTTGTTTTATGCTATTTACCTTGGTTTTAATTGTATTGTGGCAATTTTTGTAGGATGCAATGCACACATTCGTGTGATTGTCAAAATTGAAAGTGCTGATTCTATTCCAAATCTTCATTCAATAATTTCTGCATCCGATGGGGTTAGTTGTGGTATTCTTTGTTGGTTTCTCTGGAATCCTTTTCTTGGAAATCCTTAAGATGCTCTGCTGAACTCTGCAAGTTTGACGGTCCTGTGTGGTCATTTTGTTGATTGTTTTCTCTATCTTCTTTATCTATTTCCTTCTCAACTAGTGCATGGAGGGCATGTGCTTTTATGACTATTCTTGTGTGAGCATGTGCAGCATGCTCTTTGCTGTTGTTGCTGTGTCCACTAAATTCTAACTATTCTTGTGTGAGCATGTGCAGCATGCTCTTTGCTGTTGTTGCTGTGTCCACTAAATTCTAAACTTACTTTTGGAGTTTGTAGGCTATGGTTGCTCGTGGAGACCTTGGTGCAGAACTTCCAATAGAAGACGTCCCTTTATTGCAGGTAAATTGAACCTAACGGTTGTGTCAAAGCAATCTTTTGTCATGCTCTATAACTTGGTCCTATGGTTGAAAGAACCAAAGACCTTAGGCTCCTGGATACATAGTGGTTAAATAGAAGAGTATCTATGGAAAAATGATGTTTTGGAACTAAGAAGTTATTGTGTTCATCAATTCCTGTGCCGTTCTTAGAGATGACATCTAAAGCTGGTTTTTGTCTGTTGAGTTGCTTGGTTGGATGAAATTTCTTAATTAATGTCCAATCGTACCACTTCTATTCCCAAATTAATGCAAGTGAAATTCCTTCTTCTATTTCTATATGTTAAAGGCTTTATATGATCAGCGGTATCCTTTGTTATTATCAGCTGGCTACCTTTAAAGAATAGACATGTGATTTATATCTCATTATCATGGAGTGCTATACTATGTTACAAACAGGAAGATATCATTAGAAGGTGTCATAGCATGCAAAAACCAGTTATCGTAGCTACAAATATGCTGGAGAGCATGATTAATCATCCGACACCAACTAGGGCTGAGGTTTCCGATATAGCAATTGCTGTACGTGAAGGTGCTGATGCAGTCATGCTTTCTGGAGAAACTGCTCATGGAAAGTAAGTGATACGACTGAAAATTGTTATTGCACATCTCACAGTTTCTTCTTGAACATTGCTTTCTGTGCAGTTTTAGTCTTCTTTTTTTTATATGTGTACTTACTTGGAAAATGCTCAACCTCTCCCTGATTAGTGTAGATCCAAAGGAATTACTGATTCATGATGTACTTGTTATAGAATCAGGCTATGAAAATGTCTTTGTGATAGCAGGGTGCAACAAATTCATATCCTCACAGCTTTTGTTTATCAAGATGAAACTCAGTTGTGCCCAGTTTCTTCATTCATGTCAATTTACTAAGTTTGCTTTTGCTATTGTTTTAACTCATTCCGCTATAATTGTTATTCAAGGTATCCTTTGAAGGCAGTTAAAGTAATGCATACAGTAGCACTAAGGACAGAGTCAAGTTTGCCAGTTATAACCAACACTCCAACAGATGGTGCCTACAAGGTATGATCTTTTGAATGAGAGCTTGCATATTCCGTTTTGTTTGTTATAAATCAAAGCTTTCAGACCTATAAGCTGGGATGTTACATTGTATTGGATTTTATGATACTAAGTTCGAGTGAATGAGAATTGGGGCAAGTGAATTTGGCCATGATGCAACTTTTGAATTTTCTTTCAGTTCTCAATGCTCCTTCATAATCCCATAACATTGCTTACATTCTTTTGCAGGGCCATATGGGTGAAATGTTTGCTTTCCATTCGACAATCATGGCTAACACGCTGAACACCCCTATTATCGTCTTTACTAGAACAGGATCCATGGCTGTAATTTTAAGTCATTATCGGCCTTCCTCAACAATATTTGCCTTCACCAATGAGTAAGTCAAAAATAAAAATGTTTTATATACTTAATTACACTTTTAAGCTGAGATTTGAAAAATGTTGACATTTTGCTGGCAATTTTAGTCATAACCTTGGGGTTAAGTTTTGTGAATGTGAATGCTCTTGTGAAAAATGTTTTTGAGATGAATGGATTAATAAAAATTTAAGCATTAGAGTTCTTTTACGGTCCAATGCTACATCTGGTTTTGCTGCTGTAATAATTTGAGTTATTAATTACTTTTGTCTTTTGTGAAAATGAAACTAAGATATATGTGCTGATCTTGTGTCTTTTGTTTTATATTATTTTCTTGAAGGGCCAATTACAACAATGCTAAAGCAATATGTATGCTCAATTTATTTTCCTGATTCTTTCTTGTGTATTTTACATGAAAAATTTCCATACTTTACAGCCATAGGATCAAGCAGAGATTGGCAATTTATCAGGGCGTCATGCCAATATATATGAAGTTTTCAGATGATGTGGAGGAGACTTTTACTCGAGCGCTGAAACAATTAGTGGTTAGTCATTCATCACTCCGATGTTGTTCCTAGAATATGTATAGGCTTTTCATGAAGTAAATCTTTTCTGAAACATCTTCAATGCTCCAGAGTAGGGGTCTGTTGGTTGAAGGACAGCATGTTACTCTAGTCCAGAGTGGAGCACAGCCAATCTGGCGTCAAGAATCTACACATCACATTCAAGTTCGGGAGGTGCAAGGCTGATTTTGTTCTTGTCAGGGTCTCTATTAGTTTGCTTTGAATTTTCTCTTTCAACAATCAATTGTTGGTTTGGTAATATTCTTTTTCACAAGCGATCAGAAAAAGAGTAGTGAGCTTGAAATCCTGGAATGATATTTTTTTTTGTCAGAATATTTATGTACAAAATTTTCTGCAGATAAGATGATAGTCTTTGTGAAGTGTTCCAATGAAATTTTGCAAAGATTTCTTGTAATTGAACGTGCATTATACTGTCACCACTTAATATTGATGCCTGCCTGGCATGGATCTTGTTCTATATACTTGTCTTTTGACGGAATTTAACAAATACTGATGCCTGCCTGGCATGGATCTTGTTCCATATGCCTGTCTTTTGACTAAGAATTTAACAACTCCTTAGCTGAGAATTTACCTATGATATGTTTTCTGTCAGAAAATCAAGTCTATGGCTGTTCACACACTGATTAAGAAGATGATAAATCTTCAAAAAACATATGATCTTTGTTAGCGAATCAGATAGAATAACAAAACAAAGTATACATCCATTTAACTAAGAAAGTTTGCTGAATGAAAGAATTTCATCTGAGTAACCATTGACCGATCGATGTTTCTGTAATACTATCCAGTATTATAATTCCAAGCCAGCTTGGCTTTTGTAGTTCTGGTCTTGACAAACTTCTTCGTTGAAGTAGAAATCAGTCACTTTAGAGCTTTTTTCATTTTTCATTTATCTTTTCTTAATTAATAATTGAAGTAGATTCAATTTTATACTTTGTTAAAACCATGAGTTGATCTCAGGTGAACCTTTTGGCTTGTATCGAATCAGGTTGATAGGAAAAAAAAGAGAGGGAGCCATCATTTTAATAACTTATATAATCCTCATGATCAATATTTATTAGCGTACAGTCAGGAGTATAACAATAATAACAATGCAATAAAAATTTCGTTAATACGTGAAATCTGAAAAGGTTTAATAATACGCGGTTTTGCTTCAGCCTCTTGCTCTCAGTTTTTCCGGTGAATATTGGTATCACGTACTAGAGTCAAGAAAAAGACTTGTTACTCCTAATTAATGAGGATTAGCCAGCTAATGATTCACTCGTTATAATGCTGCTATGGAGTAGAAACTAGAAAGTGTGTTTTGGCATTCCTGCCATTACCAGATCTGTGTGTCCAAGGTCATAACATCAGAATTCAAACGATACAATTCTTCACTGAAGGAGAAGGATCACTTCCTTTTTTTTTCTGTTAAAAGTTTCTGAATGAGCTCTACATTAAGTGAGAGAGCAATTGCACCTAAACCTATGTTCTATGACAGAAGCAACAAATCAGGATTAGGTGGCCTTAAGCCAGAAAAGCTAACTCAGGAGAGTTGGGTGGTGTCAAGCTGAGACGTGTTGTGTTAGTTTTCTCTTTGCACCATCTTCGAACATAGTCTGGACAAAAAAGGTTTCATGACCCACCCAACTCTTCCACTTATTCATATATGTTACTGGTATTTGATAGGCATTTATATGTATTATCTGCAGATCAGACCCTGAACTTCCCTTGATCTTCCTTCTCTTGACATTTTCCTTCCAGCTTTATGGACTTGTACCACCTAGCACATGCCATATACAACACTAGGTCTATGCTTGTCAAAGCAGCCAAAAGGAAGTAGAACCTATCTAGGTGACCCTTGTTCAGATTTCCAGGAATCCAACCAGGCATGTGATGCTCGGTGGAAATCTTCATGACCATGGTTACCAGCAAGTCACTGACATAGTTTCCCAGGGAGATAGATGTCATGCACAATGCACTTCCAAAGCTTTTTAATCCATCTGGTGCCTGCGAATTGAAGAACTCCAGTTGACCAACATACATGAAAACTTCAGAAGCTCCAACAAGAGCATACTGTGGAACTTGCCAGAAGATGCTCAAGGAGCTTGAGTTTTCACAATCTGTGCAGTCTCTTCTTGCATATTTCAATCTGTAGCACTCTACTATTCCAGCTGCAACCATTGCCATTATTGCAATTACAAGACCGACACCCATCCTTTGAAGCTCAGTGAGTCCCTTGGAAGATTTTGTCTTCTTGATTCTGCCCACAAGTGGGTCTAGGACTTGTCGGTAGAGGAAAACGAACGCTGCTACGCTCAGAATGTCGAAACTGGACATACTAGCAGCAGGGATTTTGAAGTTTGAGATGGTAGTTTTCATGGCAGCACCTTGTTCCACAAACAGAGAGGCCATTTGTGTGAAGACCACCGAATATAAAATGGTGCAGAGCCAGATTGGGAGTAATCTCAGTACGCATTTAACTTCTTCCACTTGGGTAATCGGACAAAGGCGCCACGGGTTGTGATGCCCCTGCTTATGATCATCTAAATCTCTTGATGTAATAAAAGCTGCTCTATCCAAGAACCTGAAACATATAATAAATATCACGGATTAGTTGGTTCTGTAAATGGAAATGAAAAGGTATTCCTTACAAGGAATGTTAGGAATTTGTTGTAATTCAAGTACTAACTTGAATCCTTGAGTGTGGAGCATCCTTCGGCTTCCGCCATTGGAGCACTCTCCGCCATCCGTATCATACAAGTCCTCGCCGCCATCTGGTGGCATCTCTTCATTCCTTTTCTTAGATGCAGCAACTATGACTTGACAGAGCCTAGAGAGAGGGTTACCACTTGGCTTGAAGTGCCTGTATCTTGTTGTTCCTCCGAGAAAGAGAAGCAATGCTGCAATGGCAGAACCTGTAGACGCCCAAAATCCAAGTGCCCACATCCCTTGATCTTCATAGTATCCCAAGATGGTGTTGGAGAACAGGGAACCGAGGTTCAAAGCCAGGTAGAAGTAGCTAAAAAATGCTACTTTTGAGTGATCTTCCTTAGGGTCCTCTTCGTCGAACTGATCGGCCCCAAATGTGGCTATGTTAGGTTGATAACCTCCGTTTCCAAGAGCTACTAGGTAGATGGAGAGGTAAAATAACGCGACTTCCTGGCCTGAATGGGATCCACATGGAGTTTGTTCATCTCCACATCCTTTTGGCTTGATCAGGAAAAGGTACGATGACAGTGACAACAATACCAGACCCTGTCATGGGAAACATGCAAGAATCAGTAAGCCCCTGGTTGCAGAACATTTCTCTGAAAATTTTAGATTTCACTAACTTACAACGACAAAGATTCCTTGGAAAATGGCACACGTTTTGTATCTTCCCCAGTAAGAATCGCTAAGGAAAGCACCGACAAGAGAGAAGATGTAAACAGTTCCAGTCCATTTGCTAACATTATTTGCAGCATCAGCATTGTTTTGTTGCAACACTCTTGTCAGGAACAGGACTAAGTTCACTCCAACTCCAAAGAACGCGAGAGTTGCCAGACCTTGGTTCACTGGTTATTGCACAAGAAACAGGGTTAATTAGATGTCATGTTTTCTACGATCAAGTTCCCATTTTTCTGGATCAATACTTTCTATGATTGCACTTCATGTATTAAAGATGTAAACTTGCAGAGTCTGGTTTCTTTTGAGATATTAGTTGCTTGCTTGTATTATTAGATAACTATTATTTAATAGGCATTAATAAGAATAATTACTATTAAATAAAAATTTTATTTTATAATATTATTTATAATATTAATAATCACCGTTCAACGTACACGTTTTTCACGCGTTCCATGGAGAAAAGAAAAGATGGCTACTTGAACCACACATTTCATGTTTGCAGGGAAGTTACCTAATTTATTGCTTGTTTTGCTAACTCTAAGGCTTGACACATCACTGCCATTTTTTTTTTGGTTAAACCACCCGGTATCTGACGTCACACGGGCAATTGACTAATCCGAATTCGAGTCGGGTTGGACCATATAGGCGGCAAAGCTCTCTCTTACGAGTGCGGTTCCATTCCTAAGACTCGAAACCGAGACCTTGGTTAAGAATGGAGGAGCCTGGCCACTCCAATACAGCACTGGCGGGTACTGCCATTAAACTAATGCTAGTGCTTTGTGAAAGCACCTGTAAATAATTCTTCAAATCAGGTCATTGGTATTGACAAATGACTACTTCTTCACATGCTGGGAATTAGGCAGCAGCGCTGAAGTTATTATATCGACTCAAAGCCACCAAAATGGTCAAGTTACTTGCTTCTTCAAGTCTCGAGAAACTTTTCTGTTTGGAAAAATTTTCTCGAGAAAGTGTTGAGAGAGACGACACGCGGAATAACACCCACAGCATGCAAGTAAAGACCAAATGTTACGTGTCAGATACGTCCTACTCTAAATGCATGCACCAACAAGAAGCAAGACCAGTGGGAGCTATGCCAACGACAAAGCTTCAACACTTGTTCTCAACTTGACTGATCAGTGCTACAAGTTATGCCAACTCTCTTGTCCTCTTCTTATCATCACAACTCATCATCCTCTTCCCTTATCGGCCACTGTAAAACCTTACCTAAATTATGAAATGAAGCTCGAGAAGAGCCACAGATGAATTATATGCGTTTTTCTTGTGTTTATGGATGCATTCCAAAGTGCGTTGGGCCTAAGCAATAAAGAATAATAGAAAGTGTCCCACTGTGGACTGGTTTCTAGTGAGAGTAAAAGCTTAAATATTAGACTAGTGTATGCCCCGAATTGACAATTCTATGAGTAATTTTTGATCAAGCACGAGGAACGTGAAGATACATAACATGTGTTTCCATTTGAGATCCATGCAATGGGAATTTGAGCTTACAGAGTATGATAATTCCAGCAATCCATCTTCCAGATTTTGCTCTCACAGCAGGACCACCTTGCCAATTAACAGTTCCATCAAGAGTGCGTTCTTCTTCAGCGTCTTTAAACACGACCTGAACATCAATATTTTTTTTTGAATAAATGACCAATTTTAAACAATCTTTAGTTATTAATAATAATTAGCAGAGGCATGACGAATCATCATCCCGTGTCGATCATTGGAAACACAAAAGACAAACATTTGCTCATAAGTTAGTTTAATGCTCTTATCAGCCAAAAGAACTGCAGGAAACTGGAATTGCAATAAATGCTCGAGGGGTTGCGTCAGGTTTGCATATAGTAAAGAAGAAATTAACAATAGGAGCTTAAGCTTTTACCAACCTCCTTGGACACTTCCAAACAAGCCATTGATGAACTCGGTATAAAACAGGACCCCTTTTGCTGTAATGCACAAGTGAATTACTGCAATAATGTTTGTAACAGTAGTAGGGAATAAGGCAAAGAAGACGAGAGACAACGTTGGTATATGAATTAGATGAGGTAGGGAGGGGGTATAAATAGAAGATGGAAGGGTGGAGAGACGCCCACATGGAATAAACAAATCTGAATTTTATGGTGCGTTTGTGCATTTCCTTTCGGCCTTCTGCTAAGGATCTGTCATCTATGAGTTTGTCTCATTCTTCACTCTTTCTTGTCTCATTCTTCACTCTTTCTCTGTCGTCTGACATAGTGAAGTTGTCATGGTCCCTCGTCACTTTCCTGAATCGAAATGTGTCTATCGATATATTGATGGGTATGATAATGGCATGCTTGAGCGGCTCAAATAAAAATTTATATCACTTATATCACCATTATTTAATAATTATAATAAAAATAATATTTTTACTACACCAATACCCATCCAAAGTTTTTCCTTTAGTGCATCTATTTTTTCTTAACATTAGAAAACAAATTAAACCCTTTTAAGTCTTGTGCTGCATAATATTTTATCTTTATGAAATAAAATAGATTGTATATATATAATTTTATTTACGCTAATATAAATTCCACTTTGTAAGAGAACATACTCGTAATGTATTTATTTTAAATTTATATATTAATATCTTTAAAATTTTATAAAAATATAACATAAGTTGTATAGAGAACAATAGTTATTAAAGACAATAGGTTTTCAACCTTAAAAAGTAATATGATAATACTAATATGCAATTGAAAACTACTAAACAAAGCTTATAAGCTAGATTCCTGATTGGTATGTGAAGTGCTCATAAATCACGGGTTCATGAAAATTGCTAGCTAAATTATAGTATATAACATAACATGATTTATAAATGTTATTTAATTTCAATTTTTATTTAAAATAGTTGATAACTTAATGGTAAGAAATTAGAATAATTTTTTAGATATTCAAATGAAAAACTATAAGAATTAGTTTTCTAATTTGTTAATTCTCAATTGAAACAAAATCTAAAGCATAACCTAACGAAATTAACAACAAAGTTTGAATTATTTAAGGAAGCATATAAAAAATTAATGAAAAACCCAAATTTAAGATTACTAGTAATTACAATTAATACGAGTATTTTTACCAATGCTACGTAAAACAAAACTTAGCACATAAATACTTATTATGTTATTAAATTGTAAATATCAACACTGATCATTATACTTTAAAATGGAGAAAAATAAGGAGATAATTTTTTATTCTTCAACTAAATTTTAACATTAAATTAATTTATAGATAATTAAATTATCATTTACTGTAATAAATTAAAAGGTTAATTCTTATTGCAAATTACACACCTAAGTAATACTATTATACGTATTATTGAAGTCATATTACAGCATCCGAAATCAATTCCATAGTTAAGAGTTTTCAAGAAGCCAGAATCATATTCTGAAAGATGATGATGAAGAAGAAGAAGAAGATCCTGCCGGTAATAATTGTTATGGAATAAATGACTTTTGTTATCTTAATTTTAGGTTTCAGTTGCAACTAAGCTATCCATTCCTCTTTAATTTCGTTTAAAAGGAAAAAAAAAAAAGAAACTTTACTGCTCTATTATTATCAATCGGGATACGATTCCCATTCTTTTCCCATGTCTTTAGGAAATGCTACAAAAGTTTAATCTCTTCAAGAACAAGTGCACGATCACTTCGTTTTAGCAATTATTGATGTGTTTGCATGCCACTTTACCCAAATGTGCACAAAATAATTCATCACTTCAGATTTAAAGCCATGCATTATGCTTCAACTTGCTGAGACATTCTCACTAATATCCTCATGATATGCCAATCTGTGAAACTACTATATTTTTCTTTTTTAATCTGTTTTTTTAAAAATATACTCTTCATAAGGTTCTTCAATGATTACTGAGCAATGATTCTTCATCGATACATTTATCTTGATTTGTTCTAAATTACGGTCATGAAATAATTTGATTCCAACGTCTAGTCTAGATATGCCGATATGAAGAATGTCGAGAATCGCAAGATTTTTGGAATTACCACGAATAGGTATTTCAAGCAACTTAAGTGTCTATTTGGTTCAACTTTTGGAGAGTGAACAAGTATTTTTTTCCACCGCAAAAGTTGTTTTTAACAAAATTGAGTATTTGGTTGTAAAATCTAAAAGTACTTTTTTTTTTCATAGAAATGGCTTTTCTAGAAGCTAAAATACAGTTTTTTGAGAACCTTAAATTTGAAGCTTTTCAAAAAAATACATTTTCAAGTAAATTTTCAGATCAATTAATGAGTCTATTTTTTAGTCAATTTTACTTTATGTTTTACACAATTCTCACAATACCCACAAATACATCTTCACGTTTATTTTAAGATTTATATAATATTATTTGACTTTTTATATGTTTTAATATTTATTTTTATATTAGTTTTACTTATATTAT
>JAOSBK010000001.1:25940455-25953869 GCA_027568895.1 Erythroxylum shatona | reverse complement strand
ATTTATCATGCTTTATCATCATTAAATGGAGTAATGATCTTACCATTAAATGGTTTAATGGTTGTCTTTTAATGATGACATGTAATGTAACCATTTAGCATTCATTTGATTAAAGATGAAAGAGGTGTATTTGATGGATGATCTTCCTTCTTTCATAACTAAAATCAAAATTGACATGTCATTTTAGGTTATTGGTGTTTTCATGTAGCCATCTTAAAACAAATGAGAAGAGTCTCATTTAATGGCTTCTTTATGTTTGATTAAAGAATGAAGTGATGCATTGGATGCTCTCCTCTTCTTTCTTTTCATGCATAACTAAAATAGACAAGGTATAAGAGAGGTGTTCTTGCATTTTTTGACTCTCTCTCCTTTCTTGCATATGTTAGCCGAAATTTGCATGAGAGATGTCTCAGCTTTGACTTCTTTCTTTTTAAAAAAATCTCCTCCAAAGTTTTCTTCTCCTTTCCCACCAAAGGATCTCGTTAACAAAGTTGTCCAAAAAGAACAAGTGGTAGATCTTATTGGTTGAGGATACAATAATGAGAAGTGGATACATCACTTAGGAGAGGATATATTTCTGATGATAGGATAACACAGTGAGGAGTTAAAGCTGTAGCGAAGGAGTCAGTAATATAATCTCCATCTTGTTCTTATGATAATTATTTTCCATATACCGTATCATGTATGGCTTGGCATGTTGATTTGGTTATCTTGCTTTCGCTGTATTTTGATTTCTTAAAAAGTTTTGAAATCTATTATTTTAGCCAAATCTTGCATGTTTTATTTTCCGATCTAACAATTGGTATCAGAGTCCTTTTTATTATGCATGATTTCATTTCCTATATGTGATTCATGGGTTGGCAATTATTTTTTGTATGCTGCATATTTTTATTTGATAGAAATATATATGGTGTTGTTTTTCCCTTTTGGTTGTCCATAGAATTTATATTTACCATGTAAGATTTCTTCATTTGGTTTATAACAAGGAGGGTGGTCTATCATCAACATATTTCCTCCTTGACTTCATTTTTCTATCTACTTTGATTTTGTAATGTACAAATTGATGTAATGATGAAGATGAAGCAACCATGGATTGAAGAAATGAAGAGGTAATGGTTTCGGTGCATCCTTTTGTGTATTGGTATAGTTTAAGTTTTGTGAAAACAAAATTGCTAGATTTTTGTTTCAATGAATCAAGTTTCGGTTTTTCTGTAAAAATAAGTGTTGGATTTTGTTTCAATGAATCAAGTTTTGGTTTAGATAAAAAAATAAAGTGCTGGTTTTCTATTTTAATGGAACAATTTTTTGTTTTAATGAAAACTAGTGCTGGAATTTTTTGTTTTAACAAAGATTTGGTTTTATGAAAATCTAATGTTGAAATTTTTGTTTTCAAAGTGACAAAATTCAGTTTTATAAAATGTCATTTCACACTTTTTCCATAATGGGCCGGGTCATGTGAACGAAGAGTTTAAAGCAAAAGATCCAAGTCCAAAAAGATTATTTTGGGCCTAAAAGCCTTGTAATCATTTTTATGTTCTAAGATGGACAATAAAAAGTGGCTTATTAGTTCATGAGATGAATGGATGAATGGAAGCAAATAATATGTGATATTATGTGATTGTATGCCATTTAGAAAATTGCCAACCATAGGCTTTGCCATGCATTCATTATCTATGAGATATATAATGAAATAGTATATGATAGATAATAAATTGCATCTAGACAAGATGGTATTTATTAAAACTTAAAGCCCAAAAAGATTGAGTGGGAGAGGATTCTCATGTGAGAGTCCGCGGTCTCTATATGATGGCCCATTGCATGTGGTGAAGTGTTACTCCCCACCAGAGGACGTGGATCCTAGATGTTGCATGGTTTAGGTCTCCTAAAGGATAAGTCAATAAAGTGATGGGGAGTTGTTGTGCGAATCTGCCACATTTCTAGTTCCTAACAAACTTAGGAAACCCATACCTTGTTTGCTTTTGAGGGACTCAAGGTAGACTGCATAGTTCCTTTTCTAGTGGCCCTTCTCACCACAGTGGAAACACTTTTCCTTGGTGTCCTCTTTGGCCTTCTTTTTCATGGATTAGGCCTTGACCCCTGTTTGGGTCTTCTTTTTCATTGGACCCTTCTTCTTTTGCTTGTCTTAACCATTGGGCTTAGAAGAAGAAGCTACATTAGCTTCTGACCCATAAGCCTTGATATTTAATATCTCCTTCATACTCTAGAATGTATTCATCAACTCACTCAAAGTGTAATCCTTGCTGTTGATCTCATAGTCTAACTTAAACTACTGAAAAGAAGGGTTTAAGTTATTGATGATCATAATCATATGCGTGCCTGCATCCTTATCTGCCCCAAGCATCTTAGCCTTAGTAACAGTAGAGATTACCTTAAACATGTAATCTTGCACCAGTTCACCAGGTTTTTGTCTAAGATTATGAAAGGTTTGGATAGCTTTCACCCTTGCAGACCTGGACCTCACACCAAACATCTTATGTAGATGATGGACCATTGCACTAACAGCTTTCATGCATGCAATTTGCTTGCAACATTCCACTGACGGAAGCTAGAATATAACTCTTAGTAGTCTTATCAACATTCTATCATCGTTCATATTGTTGGACTTGCTCAAAAATTGAATTGCCATCTAGAAGTGTAGGCTCATTATCTGTTAATACCCATGATATTCGTTCATATTGAATAACAATGTCAACGTTACGTCTCCATTCATTAAAATTCTCTCCGTTTTCTAATTTGTTATTAGTCAAGAGCAAAGTGAGTGGATTCATATTGTGATGATTATGTCTAAAAATATAAATAATAAAAACATGAGCATACTAGTCAATAATATTGGGACTTTGTATAAAATTATGACGTATGCATGCATGATGATAGATTTAACAAAACTTAAAAAATTAAATCATTATACGACAATTATTTTTCTTATCTATAACAGACTAAGTGACGGTGGGCCATCTTATCCATTAAAAAAAACTGGGACCCTACCACTCAATAAACTACTAAGCATCTTCACGCCTCACCTTTTGAGAAACTTCTTAATTTGGTCTATACATTTATCAACAGAGCTACAGTGGGCAGGTTATTGACAAAATATACTGAGTATGTAACCATTTGATTCATTTACTAAAGGTACTTGCAAATCATATCTCAAAAGGAGGTCACATTTTCTACCAATGAGTTAACTTATCCTTTAGGAGTCCCAAACCATGCAAGATATAGGATTCATGTCCTCCAGTGGAGAGTAACACTTTACCACATGCAAATGGGCTATCATATGGAGACCGTGGACTCTCACATGAGCTTCCTCTCCCACTCAATCTTTTTTGGCTTTAAGTTTTAATAAATATCATCTTGTCTAGATGCAATTTATTAATCATCCTATATTGTTTCATGATATATATCATACATAATGAATGCACGGCAAAGCCTAGGGTTGGCAATTATTCTAAATGGCATACTATCGCATACTATCACATATTATAAGCATCCATCCATCCATTCATCTCATGAATAATAACACTACTTTTGATTGTCCATCTTAGCAAATAAAAATAATTTCAAGGCTCTTTGGCCTATAATAAAAAAATCTTGGACTTGAATCTTCCACTTTGAATTCTTCACTCACATAATCTGGCCCATTTGGTAAAAATGGTGTAATGGCATTTTCATAAAATCGAAATTTGTCACTTTGAAAACAAAAAATCCAACACTTGTTTTTCATCAAAACCGAAACTTTGGCGAAATGAAAACAAAAATCCCAGCACTTATTTTTTATAAATTTGACACTCAAAAATTCCATCCCTTATGTTTTATAAAACCAAAACTTTGTTAAAACAAAAATTCCAGTACTTTGGTTTTCATAAAAGCAAAACTTTGTTAAAACAAAATTCTAGCACTTTGGTTTTCATAAAGTCGAAACTTTGCCAATATACCAAAGGATACACCGAAGCTATTACCTAATCTTCTCTTCAATCCATGATTGATCCATCTTCAATATTACAGAAATTGTACATTACAAAATCAAAGAAAAAAAGAAAAATGAAGCCAAGGAGGAAACATAATGATGATAGGACATCCTCCTTGTTACAAACCAAACGAAGAAAACTTACATGGTAAAACTATATTCTATGGATAACCAAAAGAGTAAAACATACACCATATATATTTCTATCACTTAAAAATATGCAACATACAAAATTTAATCACCAACCTATACATCGTATATAGGAACCGAAATCATGCATAATAAAATGGCTCTGATACCAATTGTTGGATCAGAAACATAAGCATACTAGATTTGCTAAAATGGTAGATTTCAAAAAAAATTTCCGAAATCAAAACGCAGTGGAAGCATTATAACCAAATCAACATGTTTAATCCATACATGATACAGTATTAGAAAAATAAATAACATAAAAGATGATAGAAATTATACCGACTCCTTGCTATAGCTTTGACTCCTCACTTTAGTATCCTCTCTTTGTTAATGTATCCTCTCCTCATTATTATATCCTCGACCAATCTGATCTATCACTTGTTCTTCTTGGACAACTTAGTTAACAAGATCCTTTGGTGGGAAAGGAGAAGAAATTTGGAAGAGATTTTCTTTAGTTGAAAGAAGCCAAAAATGAGACTCTTCTCATTCAAATTTTGGCTAACCCATGCAAGAGAGGAGAGAGTGAGTCAAAAATGAAAGAACACTTCATCTTTCCTTCTCAATTTCAGTTACACATCAAAGAAAAGAAGTGATGCGCATCCAATGCATCACTTCATTCTTTAATCAATCATAAGGAAGCCAATAAATGAGACTCTTTTCATTTGCTTAAGATGACTATATGAAAAGATCAATAACCTAAATGAGACCCTATTATTTTCAGTTATGAGACAAAAGAAGGGAGAGAGTACATCAAATGCACCTCTTCCTTTCTTTAATCAAATGAATGCTAAAAGGTTACATTCCATTATTAAAAGACAATCGTTGGCCCCCAAACAAAAATTTCTTGATAAATGAGCATGATTAGAATAATTTTGGGATCTTGCTAGATTAGCGTACATTGGATTTAAGTAGCATGCTAATGTTAATGAGATTATGTTACATAGGTGAATTGGATCAAAGCTAAAGTGATAAGTTGCATAAGGGTATTTTGGGGAGATCCCTTAAGTGGGAAGGCTTTAAGGCTTTGAAGGAGGCGCAAAATAGGAAGAGGAATTTATTGTCTTGCATTTTTAAAAGCCAAAAATGAGGTGAGGAAAAACAGAATGGAGAAAGCATAAAAGTAAGAAAGAAGCTAGAGAGAGTGGCGCAGGTTTAGAGGGAGAAAAGAGTTTTCGAGCTAGGTCTTGATTTTTCTCAACCTTCAAAGGGGATTTTCAGAGTGATCTAGAGGGGGAAAATATAAAGAAAGATAAGAGCCTTCTTTTGAACTAAGCATTTCTTCATTTGAAGAAGATTTGAGGTAAGAGCATTTTAAGGCTTCGGATTTTTGAAAGGGGTTTTGGTTTCGAGAGCTTAAAAAATGCATGAGTTTAATAGCTCTAGGATCAATTTATACATTAGCTTCTTTGGTTTCTCATCTGAAAATCTCTATTGATTTGGGGATTTCATTTACGTTAAAAAGGGAATCAAGAGGAGCAAGAGGAGCAAGAGGAGAGGCTCACTTGAGCAAATTATCAACAAGAAATTCAAGGTGGGTTACATTTTTATAGTTGACTAATAAGCCATAAACGTCTTCTTTCAAGAAAAGTGAAATATATGTTTTCAACTACTTTCAAATGTGCATTTAAGTGTTCTTTAAATGCCTTGAGAAAGTGATGCATATTATGTGCATAAACTTTGTAAATGAAAAATGAAATGATTTTGAAAAGATATCATGCCATGAAAAAGCAAGTTTATAATCTAGTACCATTTTGGGCAACAAGTTTACAAGTCATGAAATTACATGTTATGTGGGTTCGTGATGATCCCCTAAATATGTCAAGTGCACTTGTCTAAAGGCTTCTCCCGCCTGTCCGTTAGTGGCATGGAACTCCTTCATGGACTCCCATTCACGGCTACGCAAGACTGTTATACAAAAATGTGTAGTACGTTCTGTTTTGGACCCACCCGAACCAATTTGATGTGGCTTGTGTGTTCATGATATGTTGACAGTAATGATGTAACCATGTTATACATTATCATGAGTTTTTACAATGAAAATGATTATTTTAATGATTTTTGCTTGTTATCGATTATAAGATTGTTATCCACGGGCTTTAAGCTCATCCCCCAATCTCTTCCCACACATTTAGGTGATGAGTAGGATTTCGAGTAGGTCAAGAGGCAAGGCAGCACTCCTAGTTTAATTATTTTGTGTTTGAAGCAAGTTTTGTAAAGTAAGACTTTAGTTGCATTTTGAGCAAATCAGGGATTATGTATCCTTTTGTATTTTGGGATTTGATGTATTAATGTATTTGTGGATTGAAATGCCCACTAAAGCTTTGTAAAACTTTTTATCTTTTATGCAAACGGAAGATGCTTGCATATTTACTCATGACCCTCTCAAGTTCATACGTTGAAAATTTTTTTGTTTCATAAAGGAAACTTCGCTTTCTGACTTCGAGAAAAATCTGGGTTAATCTAAGCTGATTTAGGCAAAGGTGTCTTATAGTAAGTCGTAAATCTTTCTATCATCTTTCCAACGGTAGTTAGCACGAAAATGTTGGACATCTGAGCTGAAAGTCAGGGTCCTTATAAGGGAAGATGTACAAGAGAGGAGATGCATCTTCTATCTTTTTGCTTCTTCTGTGATGACGTCATCTCCTTCTGGGTTTTCTTTGTGATGACGTCATCTCTTTTTATGTTTTGTATCGTCTGTGTTTTACTTCTTCTGTGATGACATCATCTTCTTCTGTGTGATGTCATTTTCTTCTGTGTGACGTCATCTCCTTCTGTGTTTTATATTGTCTGTGTTTTGCTATCGTTTGTGTTTTGCTTCCTCTGTGATGATGTCATCTTCTTCTGTGTGACATCATCTTCTTTTGTGTTTTGTTCCTTCTGAGTTTCGCTCCTTCTGAGTTTTACTTCTTCTGTGTTTTGCTGACGCGTCTTCTTTTGTGTTTTGCTGACGCGTATTCTTCTGTGTTTTGCTGACATGTCTTCTTCTGCCTTTTCGTTTCTTCTGTGTTTTTGCTTCTGCCTTTTCGCTTCTTCTGTGTTTTTGCTTATGCCTTTTTGCTTCTTCTGTCTTTTCGTTTCTTCTGTGTTTTTGCTGCTGCCTTTTCGCTTCTTCTGTGTTTTTGTTTCTGTCTTTTTGTTTTTTCTGAGTTTTCGTTTCTTCTGTGTTTTTGCTTCTTCTGCCTTTTCGTTTCTTCTGTGTTTTTGCTTTTGCCTTTTCGCTTCTTCTACCTTTTCGTTTCTTCTGTGTTTTTGTTTCTGCCTTTTTGCTTCTTCTACCTTTTCGTTTCTTTTGTGTTTTTGCTTCTGTCTTTTCGCTTCTTCTGTCTTTTCGTTTCTTCTATGTTTTTGCTTCTGTCTTTTCGCTTCTTCTGTCTTTTAGTTTCTTTTGTGTTTTTGCTTATGTCTTTTCGCTTCTTCTGCCTTTTCGTTTCTTCTGTGTTTTTGCTTATGCCTTTTCGCTTCTTCAGTGTTTTTGCTTCTGCCTTTTCGCTTCTTCTACCTTTTCGTTTCTTCTGTGTTTTTACTTCTGTCTTTTCGCTCCGTCTGTCTTTCACTTCTTCTATCTTTTGTTTTTTTTATCATTCGCCTTCCCCTATCTTCTGTTCCATTTCTGACCCCCTTCAGAAGATAAAATCCGACCTCATGGTCTTCCTCAAAGTTGTAGGTCTCTAAATCTTCTTTGAAATCGTCCTAAGGGAATCTTCACCCGATATCCCAAATGTCAGTTATGCTATTTATCCCAAGGCTGTGTAAAATGATTAAGGTTAACATCTGTTAGGAAATAGTAAAAGTAAGTCTTTCTGATGGGGGCACACCACCCTTGCAGGACACACGTCCAGATGTCCTTTAAGTCGTCGGGCTCGTGACCCTCAAGGGCGGGGTGTCCAACATCAACTTAAAAAAAAAAACTCAGGACAAGCAATTATGGATTTTAATTGTTTACCATGTGGAGAGGATTTTATATCGTATAAATATTTTAAAGTTTTATTGTTTAGGTTTATAGATAAAGATTTCTTTTCATTACATATTTTTTAAAAATTTTGTAAAATTTAAAATAAATTGTATATTGTACAATTTAATTATTAAATAAATTTTAATATATTTTAACTTAATTAATTTATAAAATATAATTAAGTGGGAAAAAGTTATTTATCTTTTAATTTATAATTATAATTATAATTATGATAATACTATTTTTGTTATCAAAATTAAGAATTTTTATGGTGTCTATATTACTTTTAATTCAATTATAATTATTATATTTTGTTGATGAACATATCTTAATTTATATGATTTAGATTATTATATTTAGTGATTTCTATTAATAATAAAAATTGCTTTAAAAATTTTCTTTAAGTAATAATTATTGTTATTATTTATGTGAAAGATGTGAAAATAATATTAAGAAAATAAATAAATTACTATTTTACATTTATATTATTATGATTTTTAGAGATAAAGTTTGTGTAAAATTATAAATTATGCAGTATAATATATTGAAGGACTATTTTGCAATTGTAAAAAAATTAGAGATTATTTTATAAATTTAAAAATTGCTCAAAATAGTATCCGATATTGATTGATATCGGTACAAAATCGTACCATAACTAAATTCGATATCAATATCGGTACGGTATTCGTAACACTGATCTGAATAAGGTAAAGAAAAACAAAATAAAAATGACTCTAGATATAATATATGAGATGATCTTTGGAAAATAAGCTGTAACCTAATTATTTGTAGATGCGTGCCTAACAATGAAATTCATTCTATTCTTACTTATTGCCATACATAAGTGTTAAAGTTTGTGACCCAAATTCTATTTTAATCAGGCTCGAAAAGTTCATAGTGCGACAGTTGTGGAAAAATTAAATCACAACCCATGTAGGACCCATTTGAAATTAAGGTTTACTTTATATATCTTATTTTATGCTTGGGTTAGTAAGCTATATATTTTGTGAGCCACCTTAAGCTCTTTGCCATTGAATCCATCCTTTTCATATTGAAGCTCTCCTTTTTTGCCTGTGGTTTTCTCCCCGATTTGGGATTTCCATGTAAAATCTGTATTCTATTGTTGCTATCGTTTGATAGCGTGTTTTTTCTTCACAAACTGGTATCAGAGTAGGTTAGTTGATTGCATCGATGGCAACCATGAAGTAAGATATTCCGCTGCTATATTGCAACACTAGGTTCTTATTGTGGCAGGTTAAGATGCATGTTATACTAGCACAGATGGATTTGGATGACGCATTATTAGGGTTTGATAAGATGTCATCATCTTGGACCACAGAGGAGAAACAACGTAAGGATTGCAAGGTTCGATCATAGACACATCTTCACCTCTCGAATCAGATTCTACATGATATTTTGAAAGAGAAGTCTACCGCTTTATTATGGTTAAAACTGGAGTAGTTATGTATGACGAAAATCCTAACCAGTAAATTGCATTTGAAGCAAAGGCTGTATTCTAAGGTACATCCATTGATGATCACTTAAATGTGTTTAAAGAGATTGTTTTTGATTTAGAGACTATGGAGGTAAAGTATGAGGATGAAAATTTGGCCTTTAATATTGTTATGTTTATTGCCTGCATCGTATTTCACTTTAGGGATACTATTTTATATAGTGGTGATACCCTAACCCTAGAAGAGGTATATGATGCGTAACTCTCTAAAGAGAAGATGAAACAACTTGTTTACGGATCTAAAGGTCTTGTTGTTTAAGGGAGACTATAGGAGAGAAATCCTAGTGGTGACAGAAATGGTAAGTCAAAATCCAAGCATAAAAACGAAGCTTGCAACTACTGCAAAAAGAAAGGTCATATTAAAGCTAAATGCTAGAAATTACAAAAGAAAGAACAAGAGAATTCAAAAGGAAAGCAGCCTGAAAAATTCAGTGAAGATAGTGTTGTACAAGATGCGTTCAGTGATGGTGAACTGCTTATAATTTCTAATGGTAGGTCTAATTCTAATGAAGAATGGATTTTTGATAAAACATGCACATTTCATATGTGTCTTAATCAGGACTGGTTTTCAACATACGAAATGGTGTCTATGGGTGTTATTGTGATGGGAAATAATACTCCCTGTAAGATAGCTAGCATAGGAATAGTCAGAATCTGGATGTTTCGTGGTATTGTCAGAACATTTGCAGATGTGAGACATGTCCCAGATTTGCAGCGAAATTTAATTTCTTTGAGTACTTTGCATACCAATGGGTATAGGTACACTGGCAAAGGTGGAGTTCTAAAGGTTAGCAAAGGTGCTATGGTTGTGATAAAAGGACATAAACAGTTTGCTAGTTATATGTCTTACAAGGTTTTACAGTTATTGGTGATCTAGATTTTAATACCCAATCTATGACTGATGGTGATGTTATGAAATTATGGCATATGCGGCTTAGACATATGAGCCATAATGGTATGGCAGAGCTTAGTAAATGAGGACTACTTGACGAATAATGTATTAGTAAATTGGAGGTTTATGAGCACTGTATTTTTGGGAAGCAAGAGAGAGTTAGCTTCAAAAAAGACATTCACAGCATAAAGAGAACACTTGATTATATACATTATGACCTCTAGGGACTAGACAAGGTGACTTCTAAAGGAGGCACTAATTATATGTTGACAGTTATTGATGACTTTTTCAGAAAAGTCTAGGTGTTCTTCTTAAAGAAAAAGAGTGACATGTTTGTGACTTTCAAATAGTGGAAGATTGTGATTGAAAAGCATACAGGGCGACAGGTTAAGTGTCTATATACTGATAATAGTTTGGAGTTTTTTCTGATGAGTTTAATATCTTCTACAATACAGAAGGAATTCTGAGACACCTAACAGTTCTTAGTACCCCATAGTGGAATGGTGTGGCAGAGCAAATGAATAGGACTTTGATGGGGAAGGTACGATGTATGCTCTCCAATTTTGGTTTACCTAAGTCGTTCTATGCTAAAGCAGTAGTTGCTGCATATTTCCTTATTAATCGCTCGCCTTCAACTGCCATTGAGAAAAATACTCCAGAAGAAGGATGGTCTAGTTCTCTTTCTAATTATTATGATTTGAGAATTTTTAGTAGTCTTGCGTATATTCATGTTAACAATAGAAAGTTAAAACCCAGATCTAAGAAGTGTATCTTTCTTGGCTACAAGTCAGGTGTGAAGGGATACAAGTTATAGAACCCTAAGAGCAGTAAAGTCATTGTCAACAAAAATGTTATTTTTGATGAAATTGCTATGCTTACGGGTTTGTCTTCTAATGTTTCGTGTGATAAAGATCAACAAAGATCAAAAGTTCATGTGGAGTTTGATATAGGGATCAAGAATACACCAGAATTTATGCCCCAGTCTAGTCCTATTAGACCCCGAATGTTTCATAGAAGTTAGAACTATTTGAAGGAGAAATTTTGGCAAGTAGTCATGAGTAAAGAGCAAAATTCTTGAACTAAGAAATGATAGGTAAGGGAAAAGTAGCGAATGAGAAATGTGGATATGTCCAAGTTTTGCTTTGGTATTTCTAGTGGATAAAAGATTTTGAAGTAAGAAGAATTAAAGTAAAAGTTAGAAGTATAATGAAAGCCAAAAATGAAGTTGCACATGTGTAGGAAGTTGATGAGGAATATGCATATATGCTTATGTTCTATCATTGGTATTCATGATTAGTCAGGGATTATAGATTTCTTTATGGGTGATATTGATTTGAAATCGAGTTGAGAATGAGAAGTAAATGAAGTAGAAAAGGTGGTCTTAGTATGATTTGTGTTAAGGAAAGAATGTAAAACAAAATGGGTGGTTAATCTGGAAAATGTTTATTGAGTATGCTTCTGTCTGTTAGCCATATCTTTTTCTTTAATTATCCAAACGAGATGATTCTTAATTTGGATTAAACTAGAAACATATGGTTACATTTCTTATAAAGACATCAAATTTCAATTCTGTCTCTAAGAGTCTCAAAATTTGTCATGAAATGAGAATTGAGTGTAGCAAATTGGTGGATGAATGTAAAATTCATCTTTGGATTTTAGGAGAAAATTGGGATTGATCTAGATAGATTTTAGCAAAGTTTCCTTCTTGAGAGTTGTAGATCTCTCTTTTAGCTTTGCAACGCTATATAGTATGGAATTTTTAGGCTTTTAAGCCGAAAGTCATGGTTCTTATAAAGGAAGATGTGCAAGAAAGGAGTAGCTTCTTCTGTAATGACGTTATCTCCTTCTGGGTTTTCTTTGTGATGACGTCATCTCCTTCTGTGTTTTGTATCATCTGTGTTTTGCTATCGTCTGTGCTTTACTATCTTCTGTGTTTTGCTGACGCGTGTTCTTCTGTGTTTTGCTAACGCGTCTTCTTCTGTGTTTTGCTGACGTGTCTTCTTCTATATTTTGCTGACGTGTCTTCTTCTGGGTTTTGTTCCTTCTGGGTTTTACTTCTTCTACGTTTTGCTAACGTGTCTTCTTCTGTATTTTGCTGACGTGTCTTCTTTTGTGTTTTGCCGACTCGTTTCTTCTGTCTTTTGCTTCTTCTGGGTTACTATTCATAAACTTCTTCTGGATTACTGTTTATGAACTTCTTCTGTCTTTTGCTTTTTCTGCCTTTTTGCTATCTTTTAGTTTATTTTTGACCCTTCAAAAGATAGAATCTGTCTTTGAGGTCTTCATGAAAGTTGTAGATATTGAAGTTCTCTTTCGAATCATATAAAGAACATCTCAGTCTGATATCTGTATGAAAAGTTATAGCAATTTTTCCACTTCTTCTATCTTTTTCCATTTGTCTGTTTTCCCTTTTGACTTCGTCTGATCCTACCGTCTGGTCCATTTTGACCATTCAGATGATAAAATTCGACCTCAAGGTCTTCTTCAATGTTGTAGATCTCAAAGTGAGCTTCTTTTGCCTTTTGCTATCTTCTGGTTTATTTTCGACCCTCCAGACAATAGGATCTGTTTTCCAGGTCTTCATGAAATTTATAGATCTTGAAGTTTTCTTTCGAATTCGTCCCAAGATAACCTTAATCCAACATCTAGTGAAAGTTATGTCATTTGTCCCGAGACAAGTTTGATATGAGTGAGAACCAAATCTTGTTTGATTTTTTCGGCCAAAATTTTGTTATCCGACCTCCAATTGAAGTGATTCTTGAACCCTTAGATTCCTAACACTTTTCTTTTTGCATCTCCATTGAAGGTCATAGCTTTTGGTGTTGATTTGAAAGAGATGTATTAAATCAAGTAAGGGTATTGATTTGAAAGAGTAGGAAT
>JAOSBK010000001.1:25899183-25914591 GCA_027568895.1 Erythroxylum shatona | reverse complement strand
TTTTTAGTATCACTTCCAAACAATGGTCAAAGAAGTCCTTCTCTTATTTTATTTAAACTTCCAAACAATGGAGTGACCTATGCCACTCCATTCCATTCCATTCCATTCCATTAATTGCCATTCCATTCCATTCCATACGAAACTCCCAAACATACCCTTAAAGTTTAAGTTCTTAAATATTTATTAAACTTAATAAATAATGAATTACATGTTTGGAATAAATTATTTAACATGTTTTAAATTTAGAGTTAATAAGTTTAAACTAACTGATACTAATAAAGCGAAAACTTATCTTAGGGTTGTGAAAAGTTTTCGCCAACTTCATTTATGGCTTGCGATGGCAAGTTGTTAATCGTAATTCCCACGATGAATGCAACGTGGGACTAGATCAATAGATGTCGCTCCACATTCATATAAGTCATCTTTTATCAGACGAAGAAGAAGAAGACAAATTTTGCGGTACGAAAGTCGCACACAAATGCTGCCATTTTGAACGATTGTGCAAAAGAAAGAAAGAAAACGTACATTTTGTCGTCATATATAGTTATCGAACAAGGTCGTACGAAGTTGTCCACTTACATTTAACTTCCAGGAACTGGGGTCGTCCTCAAGTCAGTAGTCGATGAGAAATTATAATGTAGGATAGGAAATAGGAAATAGGAAATAGGTTATATAATGTTTGGCCAACTAAATAATGTCATGCATAAAAAAAATGGCAACTACTTTACTAACATTTTATTTTTCTATTTAGAAGTTATTTTTGTTCCATTTTTGTTGTAATAGTATAAGCTGCGTTTCAATTAATCAATTGCTTATAATATCATAGCTTAATTCGATTGTTTTTCAAATTAAAGACAATTGGATTAATTTTATTGTTTTTATAACAAAAGCACAAAAAAACCCTTAATTTTTTTATTTGTACTGAATTCAACAATACAAAGATATAGAGCATGTAATACAAACTAATTATATGAAATAAAAGTTTTCATTTTTAAAAAATAATAAAAATAAAAACGTGTGATCTTTTACCAAGGCTGAACATAAGACGTACTTTTTGTTGACATATTCAATTGAAAGTCACATCTCACATGCAATGGTTCGATTTTTGCATGGTTGGTACACCATTGAGAGAAGGTTTCGACAAGGAGATTCTATATCTCCCTACTTGTTAATCCTCTTAATGGAGGTGCTAACCTTATTAGTTATTATTGAATGTGCATAAGGACAAAAGTTTTAAGTATCACAGCAAACATAAGAAAGTATCTTTAATTAATCTTTGTTTTGCTGATGATTTGTTACCTTTTTTTAAGGCACATCCCCTTTCTATTCAGATTTTGATGTCCTCTCAAAAACAATTTGGGGATTAGAAATTAACCTAGCAAATTTTGTATTGGCTACTAGTGTAGATGGATTGTGGTTGGGTTTCTCCTTTATATCTCTTTAGGCTGGCTTTCCTTGGGCTGTAATACTTATCTTAGGATCTAGATTGCTTCAGACTTGGTTTGTGTCCAGGTGTGCTGCTTGATTGTCTATGCTTTAGTTCTCCCTTAGCTTATGTCCACCTGTGTTTATTCTTTGACGGTTTCGAGGCTTTTGCCTTTCGCTAGATGTGTTTACAGTGGCACTTGTCACTGAACGCTATGTACATATTCTGATCTTGTAATTTATTCTTCTGATTTTTCAAAAAAAACTTTGGGGATTAGAAATTAACCTAGCAAATTTTGTATTGGCTACTAGTGTAGATGGATTGGAAGCTAAGATAGCTAGTATATCTTCTATGGAAGGAAACAATATCCTTTGTGTTATCTAGGTCTGCCTATCTCTACAAGAAGACTTCTATTTTCTGAATACTATCCTTTGGTAGAACGAATTCAGCAGAGACTTAATCATTGGACAAACAGGTTTTTATTCTTTGCAGGTAGACTCCAACTCATTAAATCAGTGTTGATCTCCTTGCAAGTCTATTGGTCGGCTAGTATGTTACTGGTTAAAGGTGTAGTGAAGACAATTGAAACCTTATTAAGGAGGTTTCTATCGGGTAAACATAACTCAGAAGGGAGGTTAATTAAAGTTAGATGGGATGAGGTCTGCAATCTGAAGAAGGAAGGGGAACTTGGTATAACTCCTATAGCCGTTACCAACAAGATCTTAATGCTGAAAAAATCTGGCATCTTTTGTGCAATGAGGATTCTCTATGGACCAAGTGGTTAGATTCTCATATCCTAAAAGGGAAATCATTGTGGTCTGTGACACCTAAAGACTCCCAATCTTTTTTCATCAATAATTTGCTGAAACTTAAAGACACTATGGAGCCAAGAGTGACATGTAAAGTCGGTAATGGGAAAACAACCCACTTTTGATTTGCTAACTAGACGGTTCATGGCCCATTAATTTGACTCTCTACTGTTGTCCAATGTTGAAGTCATATACCTCTTAAGGCTAAAGTCTATGCAATCATAATTGACAACACATGGACTGATTTTCTATCCCCAGTGCATCACCTTCTTCCTACCTACTCCCTGAATTGCAGAACCCAAGATAAATACTCTTGACTAAACCAAACCCAGGATCCTTTTCAAACAAGGTATGCAAAGAATGGCTAACTCAAGGACAACCCTCGGTTGCTTGGTACCTTATCATATGACATAAATCCTTAAGACCTAATTCCTCCCGTTTATTATGGTTAGCTACTTTAAATAAGATGGCTACCATGGACAAACTACACTTACTAAATCTGGATAACACTTGTGTACTATGTTGGAATGATTATGAAATGGGAGATTATCTTTTTTTCCAATGCCCCTTTGCTGGAAGCATATGGAGGAAAAATTAAGGAGAAGTGCCATTGGAGATAAGATGGGATTCTCCTTGCTATCATCTTAGACAACCTAAGAACCTTGACAACTAACCCTCAAAGGATAGTTTGGTTTATATCATCTCACTAGCTTCTAGCTTAGAGGAGATATGGAAGGAGAGAAAGTTGCAAATTTTCAGAGGAAGAACACGATCTCAGCTAGAGGTATTAAATTCTCTAATAATGAAAATTAGAGATTTGATCTTTATTTCTAATATACTACCTAATTAAGTGTAGTGACCATATAGTTAAAGCATGAAATCTGGGCTAAATCTTACACATGTAGCACTTATAAGGAAAGAGGAATTATATGGAATGGGGTAAAGCTATTACTTGTTGAAAGTCACCATTGTTGTTACAAGCTATTCCCTTACTGCTTGGTATCTTTGTCTTCCCCCTAAGAGGCTTCTTGAGGTCCAAAATCCCTGCTTACATTGATCAATGTTTGTAAATGAAGAAAGTACTGGATCTACTTAGATTGATTATCTTTACCTTGGTCTCTTTGCTAAAGATGCTGGTATCCTAGATTGCCCTAATTTGGAACCTTCTCGAGACCCTTTTCTCGAGAGCCAAAAACTATTTCCACTTTCATCACTCAACACTTCAAGTGGTTGTCGTATTGTAATCTCTTTGGTTAACCTTACAAATTCCTTCTACCATGCTGTTTTGCGTCTCTTTGTCTATTCATAGAGCATCATCATTTTTATTTTGATTGCATCTCCTGACAATGTTTTCTTTAGTTGTAGGAGAGTCTTGCTATTCTCCATTTGTTGTATTCCTTTTTAATCCTTCAATATTTTTTAATTTCTAAAAAAAAGCTTGGACAGCGGTCACATGCAAGGCTTCCTATTCATGGGTAGTATTGTTAGCTAGTAAAGATGAAGGTAAGCCTAGTTTTGCTTTTATTGGCACACATGTTATGGAAGTATGAAGCTGTCCACATTTTTTGCTAATATGAAAAATGATCAAGAAGAAATGGCATTTCAGTCACTTTTTTTTATCTGAATGAATTCAACAATACAATGATATAGAGCATGTAATACAAAGCAATTATATGAAATAAGAGTTTTAATTTTTTCAAAAAATAAAAATTAAACTAATAAAAATAAAAACATGTCATCTTTTATCAAGGCTGAACATAAGACGTACATTTTGTTGACATATTTAATTGAAAGTCACATCTCACATGCAATGGTTCGATTCTTGCATCATTGGTACTATTGGATATTTTTGACATTTCTCATAAAGTTGGACAATATTTAATTAAAATTTTTAGTTTTTCAATAATTTATAGGATAAGTTACGTAATTTGATCTGAATAAAGATAATAAAGTGGCCTAATAAATTATCTAAGTCAATAAGTCAAAGTCTAGGAGGAAAATAGATCTCGATCAGTGAGTACCGGACCCATATTGGGCGTGTGATGGGAAAACTTGATATGAAAGCTATATATAAAAGTTAATGTCTCCTACAGTTGCTTATGTCTTTTGTAAGCATAAGAATTCTCTGATCAGTTAAGAGAGCTTATGTTTTGAGAAAATTGTAAAAAGACTTTGACTGCATCCCTGTGAGCAGTTCATGTGAAGACAGCGGTGGATTCACGCTTGTTTCGGCTTCGAAAAGCTTGTTTGAAGTTATGGAACTGAATTCAGATATTTTCTGCATTTCTTCATTAATTGCCCTTTTATGTTTGATCTAGGATACGTAACTAAGGTCTCGTTACGTATTATATATGGTATCAAAGCGGTGACATAATTGGGTGGTTAAAAAACGAAGATTTTTCAGTTTTTCTTCATAAGGTTCTTAGAGAGTTAACTTCTGTTTTCGGTTTTTTCTTGCTTATTATTATATGAAATTAGTATAAATATGTTTAGCTTTGAGAAATAGGGTGAAAACAAGCCTAGGAGTGTAAAAAACAAACCCAAATCTTGCCAGAAATCACCTTGTTTTGACGAGGGAGTGCCATAATGTCGGTTGCATATGGTACATACGCCCGATTGGTGAATAGTGGAACTGGCGTGCGACATGTCTTGCGTGTATGCGTGTCTAGCTCATGTGTCACATGTGTCAACATCAGTGGGCGCGTCTACGCAATACGCGACGTGTGCTAGATATGTCCCCCACGCATCTGACACTGGTGCGTGTCCAACACATCTTACTCGCACACGGCTGACGTTAGCCGTTGATGATGTCAACCGTACGAAAATTAAAAAACAAAAAATTTCAAATTTCCCATAAGGGTGCCTCGGAGTATTTTGGGTCAATTTCTAGGTTTGAGAAATTTATAAAATGAGTTTTTCCAATTTTTGATTTATTATATTAGTAATAAATTAAATTTTAACTCCAAAAAAGAAATTAAGGCATTCTGAAGCTGATTTCGAGTGAATTTTCATGCTCTGGACATCAAATGAGAGAACTAGTTCAAGTTTTAGTGTATTGGGTCTCATGTTCAGTGTTTGCGATTGCATGATAGTCACTCAGAAAAGGTTTTTTAAGATGTTATAAATTAAGAGAATTTTCATACAACGAACTTGCCATAAGGGAGAAATATAAGGTTCTTGTGTCTCAGATAGTCAGTTCAATGTTTGATGATGCAAGATAGTCACTCTAATGAGATTTTTTCACTACAAAAGTCTCAAATAAAGTTTTCAGATAATGTCTTTAGGAAGAGTATGTGAGAATGAGATTGTGCATTCGAGTTTTGCATTTAGTGATGTTACATTGTCACATACCATATGCCCATAAAGAATGTGAGGACAACATAAAGATGTATCTCTTGTGTTTGTGGACTTTTTGAGTGCTAATGAGGACATAGTCACCAAAATGGCCTTTCAAGTCCATATTTTGAATTGTTCTGCTTACATGTTGGGAGATGTCTGTGGTCTTATGTTTGGTTACTCTGCCCAAAGGTTTTGGCCTTACATAAGATTTTGAGATATGCATAAAGGCATTAGAAGGAGGAAAGTTAATGCTCAAGTGATCTATTCGCTCGAGTATAATGAGAGTTGATGGTTTGTACTCTGAAAGTTTTTATGTGGAGATGTAATTGCATATATATTATGTATTTAGCCCAAAGATGTTTCATAATATTTAATGGCTTTGAGTACCATTGTTATCCTATATTTGTGTTGATCTTTCAATTGTCATTTTGAAGTCACCTTTCCTATCAACAAAATCAATGTCACCATTGAAACCCTGACCAGTTTCAATACGAAGAAATGGACAGAGGATGTATTGAATACTAGGGATATCTGAAACTGATATGGCCATTTGAATAGATAGACCATCTCTACCTACATCTATAAGCTTGAAAGCTCATAACGCAACCTATCAGCTTGGGATCGGTCTAATAAATTATGTTTGAAGACCATTAAGAGATCCATACTTGACCATCTTCTTAATGGACTTCCAAACACAGACATAGCGAAAGAGTTTCTTTGTAATGTCTCCCAAAGGTACACAGTCTCATCTAATGTTGAGATAAATACCTTGATGAAAGAATTATTCTCCATGAGGTATACAAGAGAGCGGGGAGAGTGGAGTACATATAAAGAATGATCCATCTTCATAGTAGACTGAAGATGTTAAATATTCCTGGTAATGATGTCGTTTGCAACCAAATTAATACCAAATCTAATAATGAAATATGTAGTTCGTGAAGAGATGAGATCGTTCCCATGAGGAATCTATTAGTAAATGTTTCACAATTTGAAAACTAAAACAAATTTGGGGGGAGGGGTTTGAATTAACGTGATTTTTAGAAATTAAAAATGGAAAAAATTAAAAATAAAAGAAAATAATCCAATATGGAAAGTTAATAAAGGAACCTTGGTTTTGGGTCACCTACGTTATCAAACTAATATGGATCATCGATATAAAATCAAGGTCATTAACAAATACTCATTGATTAGTGTTCTCTCTTAGGATTAAATGAATAGAAACATGTATTCTAATCACTCTTATTAACCAACAACTTAGATACAATCTTAAGTTTGATTAATTAATAGCTTTAAGAACCAAGAGAACTAGTGAGCAAGACAATACATATATGATATGTATTTAATTTAGATTAGTATCTTTCTTAGATTTACAATCCTAACATAAAGATGGTAATCCTAATTGCCACTTTGAATTAGCAAAATTGAATGTCAATCCTACTAGTATGGTTATAAATTAAATCAAACAATTCCTAGTTACGCACCCTAGAGATCAATCAATTAATCATAAAAAGCAACACAGAAGACATTTAATAATCATGAAGTAAACTTTATTTAGAAAATCTCACACATACTAGATGATAACGTGGTTCCCTTCAACTAAGAAGAAAGATTTAGCTACTCATAATAAAGGTAAAAACTCAGCAAAAATATAGCTGGACATATTATCTCCACTGCAATTTTTCCAAAAAAATTTAAAAACTTCTAAAACCAAAAAAAGATGATGTGCATAGAAGGGTTCTTCTCTTCCCTCTTATTGTTATCTATATCAAATACAGATCCACATAATCAGGCAGTAGATCCCCACATAAAAGACAACAACTTGATTCCCAAAATAATAAAAATCCTAAATATATTGAATATGTTTTCAAATGAGATTATGTAGATAAAGTTTTCCTTTGAACGTGCCCACGCTTAGTCAAAAACCTTTTTGCCATTTGGAAATTTGAATTATCTTTGCTTTCTTTGCATCTTTTGATTTAAATTCATCTTTTATATGTTGAAAATCATCTAAGAACAATTAAGAAAGAAGTTCATTTTAAATAATAATTTCAACACATTGAAGAGATTTATGTCCAAAGTTAGCACAAAAAAAACAACTTATCAAATTCCCCCACACCAATCTTTTGCTTGTCCTCGACAAACTATATTTACAATCAATTGGCCCACTAATCAACTTCCTTTATTCCAAGTCTCACAATAGTAAATAGTGCATAATACTTCAAGAGTCAATCAATTTTGTAACCAATGAATACCCCATAGTTAATAATTTAAGTAATATAAACAAAGTCAATTTAAGGCAATCATATTTCAAAAACTAGCGCATAATTATAGCAAACTCTCACAGATTGAATTTTGCTCAAATCACCCAAGAGTTTGTTAGTTCATTATTTCACTCAAATTCTTCTAATGCAAATATTCTACCATATGCTAACTTTTTCACTAATTTTTCACCACTTGAAATACAAACATGCACAAATCAAAAGGACTTTATTTAAGGTTGTATTAGGCTATAGGTAAAGGTAAGGATTGAAAAATGGAAAGGACAAAAATCATAAACATTAGCAAAGCATCTAACCACTTATGGAGACACAAATTCAATCACAAAGGAGTCAACAACGTCATTCTATAGAGATAGATTGCATTCCATAACTTGTTTTTCACTGTTGTATTATTATTATTATTATTATTATTATTATTATTATTATTATTATCAATGTAATGATATTTAAAGATAGTGGTACAACACACAATTCAAATATAAATCTCTTCAATTTCCTTTCATTGTTTTCTTTTCCTTGCTTTCCATATCTCTCTAAATAAGTTTGACATAAATTATGGTTAGAATGCCTACTTACATTTATAATGGGTGAAGATATGAGAGATTTTAGTTGTTTATTATGGGTTTATCAAGAAAAAGGGTTCAACTCAAAAGGTTTAACAAAGGATATTGAATTGGGTTGGATTTTTAAGCTAAAAGGGTTAAAACAAAGATGGCCTTTATCATTTTTATGCACGTATGTATAGATGTGATCTCAAGTCGATTTCAAGCAAGTTCTAGAGACAAATTTACCTTGGAAGATAATCACACATCAAAGAAATATAGATTGATATAGATCTTTCAATCTTTTAATCCTAAAAGCTCATAGGTTAATGCAGTTTACCATAATTATAGACTGTGTTTAATCATATAATTGCCAAACCTTGACTAAGTGTATACTCTTGTATTTCTTAACTAACATTTATTATCCTAAAATAAATTCAACTTAAGTTATGCGCACTCCTTAAATCATAAAAAATGGAAGTCTAGAAAGTATCAAAGTTGGCTAATCAATTGCAAACAAGTCAATAAACATTCAAATTTTCAACAAAGATTCCTGACTATCAGTTATATGGAACATAACCCCCTCCACACCTAATCCATACATTGTTCCCAATGTAATGACATAAAATAAAAGAAGTGAAGATTAAAAAGAGGAGAGAAAAGAAATCTTCTCTGTAAGTTAAGCGCTGAAATTATGGGGTTGGTGGGTAAGTAGGTTGGAATCTCTGATGTGCCCAATATGCTATCAAATTGTTCTCCATTCGGTGCATCTAGCATTCAAGTTGAGTTAAACGAGTGCCCAAATTGGCTTGGGGAGGATGGCTACTACTTGGTGTATTTGTGACAACCCGAATGTGGTTAGAAATGGGTTGGAATGGATAACTGGACCTGGATTAGTGAAGGATATCCTTCTATGACTCATGTCCACGATTCCCATCCTGCATAAACATTCCATATCCAAAGGTTCTATGGCACAAGCCACAATTATGTCAGTATTATCAGGGTCTAATAAATCCATATTAATGGTTAATTTAGTGATGTAGGACCCTAATATTAAAAAGTGTGGCTTTCTTGTTTAACACAAATTGAAATTGCGTAAGAAGCCAAAAACCCAAATTAACAAGAATTTGTTTGTCCAGAGATCACAAAAATAAAATTTAGCCTTAGAAAGTGTACTTGTAGAATCCTGATGCTTGGAAAAATTATACGCTAAGAGTCGATATATGATTTGAAAACAAGATTTTTTTAAATTTGAACTCTTAGATGCACTGACATTATATGGTTAAGGCCGACATACCATTGAGTCCACAATTTAGATGAATGAAAATCACTATGATAATCACAGCAAGAACTTACAAATGGTTCATTTTTAACATCATCAGTTAATATAAAACCCATAGCCACATTAAATTCAGCAACAGATAACACAAATTCCTTACCCATAAGTCTAAATTCCACAATTCCTTTAGTAAAAGAGTTAAATTCTTCATGAGAATTAAATTAAAATGTGTTGTAAAATTCTCTTGTTAATTAAACAAATGCAAGTTAGTCAATTTTGACAAGCACATTCCAACAAATTTGTCCAACCAATTGCTCAAAAGAATTACGAACTTGTAAAGCTTCAAGAGTGTCAGTGAGAACATACTTACAGGGGTAGAATTTGTGTTGGCTTAGTTATTGAAGTCTTTGGTTATCCTGTGGTAGTTGAAAAAAAGTGAAAGCTCCACTTTGTGAATTCCATTAGCTTTTGTTCTCGATTTACTTATCTTTTTGAGTGTGATTCCTTGTTAAAAGGCATGGTGTTGGTTCAGATATCAGAGGAATTGATGGAGTTGGTGCTGTAGATGTGGTGCTCGATGGAGGTCGAGTGGTCACCAATATTGGAATAGGTGAGGCTAACCTGCATGAATCACTCTTCTTTCGTGGCATGGTTCCAATCATTGTGATTTTGCAGTCCTGAAACATAAAATTGAAAACACAAAACCAATAAAAATTTGGACTGGGAAATGGTGGGTTATAGTGGGAAGGAGGGTAAAAGGTTGGGTTTTATGTTGGAATGATATGGGTGTTTACTAATTTAGCAGTAGGTGTGTGAAATTTGGAGTGAGTGAAAGTAAGAAGAAGAGATGAATGAAAGTGGGAAAGTAAAAATATGATGGGCGGTAAAATGACTGTGGGTGGCGGGAAAGGGAAATTTTTTATTAAACTATAATTGAAATTATTAACAAGTTAAAATACTAAAGGGAATGGAATAAAATTGACAAACACAGAACAACTTAACAAACAAACAAATAGAAAAATGAGAAATAATGAAAAATAGAAATAAAATTGAGCATGAAACTTTTGGGATGGCCTTAGATACGCTTATTTTAAGTTGTTAGTTAGACGTGTTCACCGACTGACCTGATCAGAGATAGATTAGGGTTGCTAGCTCTATCTCATCCATATTCTTGATTGGAGAGTTCTCATAGTATGGTTTCAGACTGTGTCCATTAACCTTAAACACCTTGGAACTATCTAACCTTTGAATTTTTAGCCCACCATGAGAAAATACAATAGTAACAATAAATGGTCCATCCCAGTAAGATCGTAATTTTCCTGAAATAACTTGAGCTTTGAATGATAAAGAAGAACTTTTTGCCATATTGAAAATTTCTTGCTAAAAATCATTTTATCATAAAAAGCTTTAGTTTTTTCCTTACAAATTTTCACATTTTCATAAGCTTCATTATGGATCTCTTCTAACCTTCCAATTACAACTTCTTATTATTGCTGGCCTCTACCAAATCCACGTTTAACTGCTTTACAACCTAGTAGGCTTTATGTTCTATTTCCACAGGCAAATGATAAGGTTTATTGAAAACTAACCTATAAGGTGACATGCCTATTAGAGTTTTGTAAGCAGTTTAATATGCCCACAAGGCATCATCCTTACGTAACCTCCAATCTTTTCTGTTCAGATTCACCACTTTTTCCAAAATTGATTTTTATTTCCCGATTGGAGACTTCAACTTGTCTACTCGTCCATGGATGGTATGCAGTTGAAATTCGATGTGAGACACCATATTTCTTCATCAACATTCCAACAATTTTATTGTAGAAATGAGTTCCTTTATCGCTGATCATAGCTCGAGGTATTCCATACTTGACAAAAATGTTAAATTTGACAAAATTGGCTACAACCTTAGCAACATTTGTATGAGTAATTTTCTCTTCTATCCACTTTGACACATAATCCACAACTAGAATAATATAAGTCTTGCCAAAAGATGAAGGAGAAGGACCAATAAAGTTAATTCCCCATATATAAAAAATTTCATATACTAGGATATTTGTAAGTGGCATTTGATCTCTTCTTCTTAGATTACCTGTTCTTTGGCAATGATCACCAAGACTTACAAAGCATGTAAGTATCGTAAAGTAATTTAGGCCAAAATAAAACACATTCAAGAATTTAACGAGTTGTTCTTTTGAGACTAAAGTGTCCCCCACACACAAATAAATGACAAAAATTTAATATGGAAGGAATTTCATCATCTCAACACACCTAATAATTTGATCAGTATAAAATTTCCAAAGATGAGGTTCATCCCATATGTAATATTTAGCCTCACTTCTAATTTTATCCTTTTTAGGTCTACATAAATCACTAGGTAAGGACTTAGTCACCAAGAAATTTACTATGTTAGCATACCATGGAATTACCTGTTGGATTGTAAAGAGACTTTCATATAGAAATTCATCTTGGAGAGCATCAGATGTATTGGTTAGAGTGAACCGGCTGAGATGATTGGCCACCAAAATTTCAGCTCCCTTCTTGTCGCATATTTCCAACTCAAATTCTTGTAGGAGTAAGATCTACCGAATCAACCTTGATTTTGCTTCTTTCTTGGTCACCAAATATTTTAGAGCTGCATGGTCTGAATAAATGATCACCCTTATACCCCATAGGTAAGTAACATTTTTCCAACCTAAAAATTATAGCTAAGAATTCTTTCTCCATTGTGAAATAATTCTTTTGAGCATCATTAAGTGGCATGGAAGCATAGTAAATAACATGAGGTACTTTGTCCACCTTTTGGCCTAAAACTACTTAAACTGCATAATCCAAGGCATATCACATTAATTCGAAAGGAAGGTTCCATTTCTGTGGCCAAATGATTGGGGCTGTAGTGAGTCCTTCCTTTAGTTTACCAAATACAATCTTGCATTGCTTATTAAAATCAAATTTCATATCTTTTTGGAGTAATCTACACATAGGTTGTGCAATCTTCTAAAATCTTTGATAAATTACAGATAAAATCCTACATGACTAAGAAAAGAACGTACTTTTCACACATTTGTGGGGTAAGGTAAAGATCTGATAACATATATCTTAGCCTTATAGACCTCAATTCTCTTAGATGAGACTGTATGACCCAAAATTATGCCTTGATTAATCGTAAAAATGACATTTTTCATAATTTAAAACCAGATTAGTCTCAAATGCAATGTTTAAGCACTTTCTCAAGGTTGATAATGCATGTTTAATTCTCCATAAACTGTAAAGTCATCTATAAAAACTTCCATACAATCTTCCACAAGAATAGAGAAAATACTTACCATACATCTTTAAAATGTCACTGGTGCGTTACATAACCCAAATGACATTCTTTGGTAGGTAAAGGCGTCAAACGGATATGTGAAAGTTGTTTTCTCTTGGTCCTTTTGTGCAACCAAAATCTGGTGATACCCTAAATAACCATCTAAATAGCAATAATGAGATTTACTTGCAAGTCTTTCAAGCATTTGATCAATAAATGGAAGCGGAAAATGATCTTTTCTAGTAACTGAATTTAACTTCCTATAATCTATGCAAACTCTCCACCCATTTTGGACACAAGTGGGTATCAACTCACCATCACTATTTACTACTACTGTTACCCCAGTTTTCTTTGGAACTACCTGGACCAGACTTACCTAATTGCTATGTAAAATGAGATAAATAATTTCAGCATCGAGAAGCTTCAAGATTTCCTTTTTTACCACTTCCATCATGGGTGGATTCAAATGATGTCGAGGTTGCCTTACCTCCTTGGCTTGATCTTTCATTAAGATTCAATGTATACAAATAGTGGGCTAATGCCTTTTAAATCAGCCACTGTCCATCCGAAGGCTTCTTTGTGTTGTCTTAACACCTGAATCAATTGATTTTCCTACAAAAGAGTGTGTTTATTTGAGATAATAACAGGTAATGTATCTTGCTCACCCAAAAATATGTATTTAAGATGGTTGGGTAAACTCTTCAGCTCCAACGTGGGTGGTTGAATCAACGAAGGCAGTAGCTTGGAGCTTTTTCAGGATAACTCCACAAAAGATAATTGTTTCACCAATTGCTTGGTTTTCTCTAAATGACAAAATAGAACTTCAAGTTTGTGTTGGGCACTAATGTATCTATAATTGATTGCCACTGTAATGCCTCTCCCACTTCAAGAATTGTCTCAAGTTCATCTCTTCCATTTAATGATGAATTTTTGTGCACTCAAGTGTCAATAAAATTCACAGAAACAACAAGTTGTTCATCATTTAGAAATTTCATAGCATTGTATATATTGAATTTAATCAATTCACCATCAAATTTCATAATCAATGATCCATCATGAACATCAATTTTTGTTCTAGTGGTTTTTTCCAAATAAAATTGGAGTTGAAGAAGATACATCATCACTCCCCATCTGCAAAATATAGAAATCAACTTGAAAAAGCATTTCACCCACTTGAACTAAGATATCCTTTAACATACCCTTTGGATAAGCATTTGAAGGATCCACTAATTAAATAACTACATTAGTTTCTTTGAGAGCCCCCACATTTAAGGACTTGTAAACATCATAAGGCCTGGCATTTATTGATGCACCTAAATCTATCATAGCTTTTTCAATTCTCAAATCACCAATTTTGCAGGGAATAGTGAACATACCTAGGTCTTGACATTTAGGTGGTAGGTTTTTCTTCTACTGTTGGAGCCCAAAATTTTCTAAATTATCTATCATTTATTTAATTATTTGTTTATGATTTTTTGTTTATTTTATATTATTTTTTGAATTTAGTCATTAATTGTAACATCCCATCACCGATGGGAAGGGTATTTTAGTAAATTAGGATGGGTTAGGAGTATTGAATTATATCTCGGCATGAACATACATCATATAGCCTCTATAATGATGATTGTTTTGCACTTGCACATGGTATACATGCATTCATGACATTTCCCGGCTTAAGTGTCAAATTGAGATCTTTTGTGAAATTTATGTGAAAATGGTATTTGAAAAATTATTTGGAGTGCGCCATTGAGTGTTTTACATTTTTAGGGATTTATGGGAATTTTTCTGGAATTTTTCGGGGTTCTTGCCCGGACCGGAAAATTCCAACTGACTGACTGAGTGAGCTGTTTTGTACTGAACAGGATTGCCTAATGGCATGAGATTAGTGGCTAATTGATGTTAGGAAATTATTTTAGTGCCATGATTAGAGTTTAATTGGGATTAGTGCTTAATTAACTAAGATTAACTAGTTTTTGTCTTTTCCATGTTTTAAAAGCCAAGTGTCCATTGACATTTAATAATTTTGTCTTCTTATATGCATCACCATCGACTTTTCTCCATGTTATATTTAAACAACTCCTTTTGGAAGCTTTGGAAGGCCAATCTTCCTTCTCCATCCGAAACTTGCATCATCTTGGTATGTTTGTTTTTCTCCTCTTTCGAAAGCTTCTTACCCATTCTATATAAGAGGTTTTTCCTTGCTACTTGCCTTGCCTCTCTTTATTCTCTACCAAGACCAAGTGAAGCCTTGTGAAGGTGATGATATATGCATGGTTGGTGTGATAGCCGTAGGTTTTGGGAGAGGTTGAGAGGTGTGAGTGACTTGGAGATTTGAAAGCTTATAACTTGTTTAAGGTGAGTATTGATGGTTGTATTTATTCTTTTGGTAGTTAGAAGTAATTATGGGAAGCACTTATGCATTTATTTCAT
>JAOSBK010000001.1:25887142-25899083 GCA_027568895.1 Erythroxylum shatona | reverse complement strand
TAATAATAATAATAACAACAACAACAACAACAACAACAACAACAACAACAACAACAACAACAACAACAACAATAATATGATAATTAATTTCATATAATAAAATTAATAATAAAATGAAAATAAAATAATAATAATAATAAGTAAAAATTTATAATAATAATTAAAATTTCCAAATTTATAATAATAATAATAATAATAATAATAATAATAACAGTAAATAATAATCATAATAATAATCATAATAAATTAATAATGTTAATAATAATAATAATAAGATAATTAATTTTGTATAATAATAAATAATAATAATAATAAGTACAAAATTTATTATAATAATAATAATAATAATAAATACAAAATTTATAATAATAATAATAAATACAAAATTAATAATAATAATAATAATAACAATAATAATAATAATAATAATAATAATAATAAATTTGGTATAATAAAATTAATAATAAAATGAAAATAATAATAATAATAATAAATACAAAATTTGTAATAATAATAATAATATTATTATTAATAACAATAATTAATAATAATAATAATATTATTATTAAATTAATAATAACAACAATAACAACAACAACAACAACAACAATAATAATAATAAGATAATTAATTTCGTATAATAAAAATAAAAATATAAATATAAATAAGTAATAATAACAATAATAAATACAAAATTTATAATAATAATTAATAATAACAATCATAAATACAAAATTTATAATAATAATATAATTAACTTCGTATAATAATAATAATAATAATAATAATAATAATAATAATAATAATAATAATAATAATAATAATAATAATAATAATAATTATTATTATTATTATTATTATTATTATTATTATTATTATTATTATTATTATTATTATTATTATTATTATTATTATTGTTGTTGTTGTTGTTGTTGTTGTTGTTGTTGTTGTTGTTATTAATGATGATGATGATGATGATGATAATAAATAATAATAATAATAATGATAATAATAATAATAATAATAATAATAATAATAATAATAATAATAAGTTTAATAATATAATTAAGAATAAAAAATTTGCTTATGTGAGAGGAGGGGTATTTCTGGAAGTTGCTTATGTGTTTTGTCTCAGAGACGGAGATAATAAATTTTGTCTTTCAGTTTTGGAAGGAACAAAATTTTTTATTTTTGTTGTCCAGGAACAGAACAAAAATCACTTGAGACAGCAATCAAACATGTAGAGGTACAAAATTTTTTTATTTTGTCATCTGTCTCCACTAAAGGGGATAGCAACCATACACTACGTAATGGATCAGGAAATGGAAACAAGATGTACCCAATTGTTAGACCTTGATCTTCTTATACGACCAAGTAAGGAGCAAAGGGTCAGTGGATTTTCACTGTGGCAATTGTCATATACTTTACTGTATTTGCCACCAATACATTGGCCTGACTTCGGAGAAGCTGATTTCGTGGAAGCGCTTCGATATTTTCAAGCAAGAGAGAGGCGATTTGGATCAGTCTAAAGTGTCTCCATGTTAAATTGGCCATTATTTAGGTACAATAAGGCTCTTCGTATGCTTATGAAAGTCGTGCGTGTGCATTGAAAGTTATTCGAATAATATCTTACCCTTCATAGAATAATATTTAATGTAATACCTTTGCGTGCTTGAAGTTATTGGCATCACTCTCATGATAAAATTAAATAATATTTGAAAATTAGGATATAGATAATGTATCTTAAGGATTTCCTCGTTAAAATAACAACATTCTTCAACGACCGGATAGTGTGAAGTAACAACCTTACAAAGAGATAACCTGATTTTTTTTTGGTTTACAAGGAAAAAAAATCCCAAAATACTATGTAATTAGTGCAGTGCTCTGCGGTACAAAGCTCCTGTCTTGTCTCAGTGGATAAGTTCGATGACTGACATCGAAGGCTCCCGAAGAATATGCATTCCTGGGCTGGCTAAGACTGCGAGAGCGGCCAGGTTATCGGCACACTGATTCCCTTCGCGATGTACATGCTGAATTTGCACTTCCCAATTTCATTGGATTAACCCATGGATACCTGCCATCAAAAAATTATTCTCATTTAACATCGTATTGGAAGAGGACAAGATATTAATGATTTCTAATGAATCCACTTCGACTATGAATTGACGATATTCAAGCGACCAAGCCAAAGTAAGGATAATATATTATTACATTCCATCATTATAACTCCAGATTATCCTAAGGTATGGTTTAACTGTCAAACCCTTTTAGATAACCAACTATGTTACATGTCGATCATTAATAATTGGTGAATGACTTAGAAAATTCCTTTTCCTCACTCATTCAATCGCCCTGGCTAAGGTCTTGAAACAATTATTAAGATCAATGATAACATACAACTCAAACTCATTATCTATAGTTGATGGATTCCATCTTGACTAACCACTAATTAAATAGGTACTTAATTATATCCAATGATCATTCAACTAGCATTTTTACACACTATGTGTCTAACATCAAAATATAATAAGTGACCTATTGATTACTATGATGATCTCAGGTCAAGGGAAAAATATACATTTAAATTCTTATAAGAATATCTCACTTGATAGTTCATAGATAATATTAACCATTGTGAATTCTCAGTTTGATCAGTTCAATGATCATATCTCCATATGCATCATCTATATATATAATTTAGTAAATGAGATGTATTAATATTCATCCAATAGATACTATTATATACATATTGATCGCTAATCGGATCATTAAAGTCCTTATTTGATGATCCTACGATCAAGAACACTTTTATATTAAACCCTAAAGACTTGACTCTTATTATCATAATCTTCATTATGATGGCAAGTCTATAAATTTAATTAAGGACTTATCAAATTAGAATAAAAACAATAAACATAATATGATAATATAATCATTTGCCATGTTATTAAACGAAATTAATATTTATAGAAACAAAAATGTTCAATCTATTACTTAATGATTGGGTCATGGGCATAATTCCAACAGATATAAACTTTTTATTGGCAATAGTTAGTTGACAGTGCTAAGATGTGCTATGATTGTAATGAAAGGAAAATTACAACATAGAATCTAAATCCTAATTATAGTGGGCAAAACAATTATGTGATCGATTGTTGCATCTCAATCATCTGATGACAATGATGATATTATAGAGTTATATCATCGCAAAATGGGTCACATGAGCTATTATGAATTTAAGATTTTAAGTAAGAAAGGATTGTAGGATGGAAATATGAAGTTATATGAGTCTTGTGTTCTTAGCAAAGAATGTAGGGAGAAATTCGATTATGGTAAGCATACTTCCATTATAAGTATTCTTAATTATGCTCATTTAGACTTATAAGGTCCTGCTTCAGTTCAATCCCATAGATTATGTATTTATTTTGTAATATTCATTGATGATTACTCAAGAAAAGTATGAGTGTATTTTCTAAAATTAGAGAATAAAGTATTTGAAAGTTCAATGAATAAAAGACAATGATTGAAAAATGTACCAAAAAATAGGTTAAGACACTTATAATAGGTAATGGACAGATATTTTATAATGAGCCATTTGAGTTTTGGAGGAAGGCATATTGGGACACCGGATTATATATCATTAACCATAGTAGAATAGAGTTATAGAAAGAATGAACCATATAATCACATAGCATGTTTAATGCATGTGATTAAATGTTGGATTACTGAAGTAGTTTTGGGCTGAATCGATTAAAACTGGTGCTTATCCAGTGAATCAATTTCCATCAAGTGCAATAGATTTTAGGACTCTTGAAGAAGAATGGTATGACACTCACTTTGATTGTTCAAGCTTGGGCATACCTGGTTTGCCTACATATATAAGATTGTGCTAATGATGGTAAATTGGAGCCAAAGGTAATGAAGTTCATATTTCTAGGGTATGATGCTGGAATTAAAGGGTATTCACTACAGAGTATTGAAAATGACGGAACTCTAGGATTTGTGAATAATAAAGATATTATTTTTGATGAATCTACTATGTTTGGTTAGAGAGATTAGCTTGGAACTTACAGGTAAAAAGGATTATGGTGCTAATTAGAAGGTGGGGTTTGAAATTAAAACACTAAGCAGAACATGGCATAATCAATCTATAGATGTGTTGTATCTACAACCATATACTATAATAGTAAGGAGGAGGAAGAGAGAAATTAGAAAACCTATCAGCTATTTACCTTGAGTTGATGATTAAGAAATTAATCATGTAGCATTGCCTTAGTAGTAGCTGAAAGTATCGATGATGATGAATTATGGACTTACAGAAAAGTAGTAAATAATAACGACGCATTAGAATAGTTAGTTGAAATGAATGAGGAGATACAATTTCTAAACAAGAATGAAACATAAAAACTATTATCTTTACCAAAAGATATAAAGCCATTGGAATGTGAATGAGTCTTTAAGAAGAAAGAAAGTATTCCTAAAGTTGAGCCATATAGCTAGTGGCATAAGGCTTCTTATAAAAGAAGGGAATTGACTACTATGAAGTATTCTTAACATTTATAAAACATAAGACCATATGAGTTCTTTTATATTGAGTTCATTAGATTTGGAATTAGAACAACTTGATATTAAAACTAAATTTTTGTATGACATTCTAAAAGCATAGATCTTTATGTCATAACCATACGATTTTCTTAATTATGAGAAGAAGGACCTTATATATTTGCTGAAGGAATCCTTATATAGAATGAAATAATCACCAAAGCAGTGGTACAAAAGGTTTGATGCCATCATATTGTCTCACACTTTGTCTATAATTAGTTTTAAAATTTGTTTACTTTAAGAAGGTGTTAATGGTTCATGGATCTATTACAATGATGACATGTTAAATATAGCTAAGAACAAGGCTAAAATCAATAGTATGAAGAGTTTGTTGAGTAGTGAGTTTGAGATGAAGGATTTCGATATAGCCAAGAAAACTATGGAATGTCTGACACTAAAAACTATGTGTGACAAAACTATATAGTCATGGTAGCTTTATTTATCTGTGACAAGTTTGTCATCATAAACAACATAAAGTCGTGAAGAATTAAGCCATAATAGGACTTCATTTTATTGTGACAAGTTTGTCATCACAAACAATATAAAGCAGTGTCAAATTATGTCACAACTCGAAACCACATCGGGCACAAGACAACCGTCGTATACCCGGGCTAAGGATACTCACAGTACCCTTAACTTGACTATGCAAGACTAATTGAATATCCTTTAAAAACATTTGGACAATACAATGACTGTATTTTTAAAATTCCAAAACTCAATTAAAATACCTGAAAATTAGTTTTAAACGCACTTCTATATTCACATAAAACTCTACGACAACTTCTGGACTTTTAAGTTCACTTAAGAGCAATCTCAACAACAGTACAAACGGTTCATACATAAGGTCATTTACAAACCACAAGATAGTCAAGAGTTAATTTACAAAATCATAAAGCATATCTACATTATCATGAGCTACACAACAAAAGTACAAAACAGAGACTACCTATGTGCGGTAATGTCTTGAAAATGTCAAAAGACTGCACGATTAAGCTCACTAAAAAACCTGCATGGTTGGAAAGTGGAGGGGATGTGTACATTATTTACTCAGTGAGCAGGAAAAACATATATCGTAAACAAAATACGGTACACACTAAGACGTTCTAGATAACCTAAGGACGGTTTTATTTTTTTACATATCTAGCATGCACATAACCATCTATAAGTGAACATACATGACATAAAAAGACATAGGCCTAGCTTATGATTCAACTTATACTAGTTAGGAACCACATAGGCCTAGCCTATTAATCACTCATCTAGTGAACATAGTTTCCAGTTCCAGTTCTAGTACACAAGAGTAGAAAAGCATCACTTGTATAAATCAAATTTCTTTGGGAATTCAAATCTCAGAATAGGCTAAAATAGTTATGTGTGTGGCTACTAGTCGGCCAAACTAGTGTGCACACCCACCGATTCCTGTTATTGGCTTGACTTTCATTTGTGTTGAGTCTAGACTACGGTCGACAAGAGTGACATGACTCTAGGTAATGACCTCGTCGGTGACCAGACCTCTAGGTGTGCAATCACCAATGAGTCCCATAGAAAGGTGTTGATACGAGGACTCGACTTTTATGTACCAGCGTTGAGGATACTAGGGTTGCTTAATTTGTTATGCCTAGCGCACGAATGGCCAATCGTTACCTCAATAATCATAAAAATCATATACAAATATTAAGTACTAAAATCAAGTAAGATACCATGCCTTTATTTATCAGTCCAACCGATAAAATGGAACCTTGCCATGACTCTAAACCAAAAGAGAACACATACACGCAGCATACATGACTCAGTTATGCATATGTAAGTTCTAAAACATTATTTCATGCAATAAATGTCATCTTTTGCACTCCAAGTGCAAAGTTGTTCAAAAATGTAGTTTCAGAAAATAAAACGTTGTCCTTTACACTTCAAGTGCAGGTTTGTTGAAAACAATATCATTTCTCAAATACGTAATAAAAACATCAGTTGCACTCTAAGTGCAAAGAGTTATTCAAAGCAATGTCATTTATTAAATACACAAGTACACTAGCATCTATTTGAGATTCAATTCTATTATGCATTACCTAGGTTCAAAATTCACATACAAGTCATCATGCATGTCTTGGGATGTCCTAATTCCATTTGAAAGATATGGTTTTCCCAACTCACTTCAAAAGAAGGTGTACACTCCCTTGATTTCAACAATCCTCAGTATGAGCTCCATGATCCACAGCTCTCGAGTCTTTATACATATAAGTATACAATGTATTTTCTACTTAAACATGTATCTTATATTTATACACCACCACATAAGTGTATAAACACAATATCACTACATTTAAGCTATAGGATTCAACCAAGAAGCTTCTTACATGGTTACTTCTCTTATTATTCACATAAGCTTTCTTTTGCATTTTCCAAGGCATTTAATGCCTTTGATCCAATACTTACACATTTTAAAACATAATTAAGCACATTTTTATACAAGCACATTAGGCCATTACTCATCAATCTAAGGAAAAATTCAAGTTTACTCTAAGTAAACATAAAAGCCTCTTTCTAATGCACACCATTGCAATCCTTAAATCCTAAGTCAAGTTCACTTAGGCATTTTATTAAACATCTAATGGGCATAACTTTCAAGTCATATTTTCAAGACTTTATCATAGTAATTCTTGCTCCTAACTTGTTATATAACAAGCACTTCCAACAACAATACATTTCACCACTCCATTCAATCCAATTCCCTTCATTTAAGTCATATTCATCATAATTATACAACTCATTACATTAATCTATTTCTTCCCCTATCATTTCGGCCACGCCTTATCCAATATACATATTCTTCATTTTTCATCATCAATTCACATTATACATACACAATTAACATTATAAAATTCATTTAAACCATCAATTTCAAAAGATATTCAAAATTTCATAAACTTTTACCAAAGAGAGGGCATCTCAGTTTTGGCTTAAAGAGACTTCTCAATGACTCATTTCATTCATCTAAACCATGTTTCATGCATATTTAAGCATGCGGAACAACATATCTTAACACCAAACTCAAAATTATAATGTAGAGAGAGATGAAACAAAATTTACCTAAACTTTCCTTTAGTGATATCTTAAATTCCTTTAAGAATTTCTCAAATCTAATGATAGATTTGTGTTCCTTGATCCCAAATTAACTTAGAACACCTTGGTTTGGGTTAGAGAATAAAAAAATGGTGAAAATTTGGTGATGGCCAAATGGTGTTCTTCTCCTCCTCTCTTCTCCTTTCTTTCAATTAAAACAAAGTGTTTTTAATATTTAATGGTGGGGTGCACGGCCACACAAGGAAGAAAGGTCTAGAATGTTAACTCTTCTTTGACCAAACATGGTGAAATTACCTTTTTACCCTTGGCTTATGTTAAATTACCATTATACCCTCCAAACTTTTCCTAAATTTGCAATTAAGCCCAGAATTTGGGAATGACCAAAACTTTTATTTTCATTTTGGTTACGAGACTTTTGAAAATTATAATTAAGCCCCTTAACTTTATAAGAATTGAAAATTTACATTTAAGTCCCTTAACTTTTAACAATTTGAAAATAAAGCCCTTATTTACATCAACTTTTCCAATTAAGCTTTCTAAGTGTCCAATAAGTTATACATCATGTCTAATCACCTCTAAAGCATTAGAATACATTTAACTCGACCACTATGTCCATATCCATCCAATAAACTCAGTTTTACACACTTAGAAGCTTATATGTCAAAAATCTCCAAGATTTCGCATGTCGATGAACTCTAGGTTCATTTAAGGGCTAATAATGTTATATATCACTGGTTTATATAACGAGAGGATTCAAATACATTTTTTAACTCATATACAACTATGTATATATCAATATATAGTAGTATCTTCAAGTACAGACTAATATAAAAAGGCTTAGAGAGTCTAGCATTACAAATTATGCCATAACAAAATTTTATTTTATTATGATAACATCATTGCCACTAAAATAATTGAAAATAGTAACAAAATATTTGTCACTAGTGCTTTTTTTTATTAGTGTCCATTACTTCTTGGTCACTAATATTTTAAGGAAAAAGTGTCAATATCATTTTATCAAAAAAATGAAAAATTGTTCTTACAAAATATATTGTCACTAATGTATTTATTATTATCACAAATAAAACTATCAATTGAACAATGGAATTGCATTAGTGGTAAAAGAAATTTGCATCAGTGACCATATTGTCTAACAAATTTCGCCACAAGTATGAAAATTATATGTTACAAGAATGTTGTCTCTAAATAAAGATTATATGTTACAATAAATTTATTACTAATGTGTTCGTGTTTGTCACAAATAATATTATTAAATTTAACAATTTAATTGCTTAATCGATAAAATATTTTGCATTGGTGGCCATAAAATAGAAGTTGTCACAAATGATATAGAATTTTAGTGCTAAAATATTGTCACACAAGCAAATAAATTTTTTTAGTATATATAAAAATATATAAAAATCACTAAAATGACAAAGGTTATTGGAAAAAAAAAGGATATTTGACACCATACCCAAAGACAAGGTATCATCAATCGGAGTTTTATGTTGCAAATCCAAAAGAATCTCAAGAAGTTTTTAGTCGAGCTCATTCATCATTAAGATGTTGTATTGAGAGGGCTTTCGATATTCTTAAGGTTCGAAGGAAGATATTAAAGAAAATGCCTAAGTATTCATTGGTGAATCAAAATAGAATAATTTGTACAACTTTTGCGCTACATAACTATATTAAAAGTAACACAATTAACAACCCAACTTTTAACATCATTGATCAAGATCCTGAATTTATACCTTCGGATATATTTGAAGATGTTGAAGTTAACTCTACATAAAAAGGCGTTGAAGAACTGAGAACTTAGGAGATGACAACTACTTGTGATAATATTGCTTATAGTTTAATGGCAGTTAGATGTTATTCTTAGATTATTATAAACCTTTGCTTTAAATGATAGTGTTGACTTCTTTTGCTCTATCTAAATTCTTATGAAAATATTCAAAGAAATACTAAGATATAATGCTCATGTCCTTATAAATCTTTTTCTTTAAGTTGTACCCTCATAAATCATTTTACACATAATCAGCTAATACTAAACAGTTAATTTTATCAAGGAATATTGATATTTCTTTTAATATAAGTTAATTTAATTTTCAAGGTTTTTTTATAAGATTTTGTTTATTACCTCCGAATCTATATACCAAAGTATTTTTGTTTTTTAGGGTAAAAAACTGAAAGGGTTGATCCTAAACTAGCTTAATTAATGTTTCAGTACAAAAGGGTTAAAAAAGGCTACATATGTCAACTTGAATGAATGTTTTTCTAGTGGAATTAACTGAAGAAGAAGACAATATTGCCAAATTCTGTAATATCAGGCAACTCAAATCTACATTGTAGGGCTTCTATAAATTGGGAAAAGAAGATAAGTTCCTAGATCTATTTTTTTAAATCTGGGTTTCATAACTTGGACAGCCAAGAAAGACCGTCATGAAAGCTCGATCGTCTTATGTTTAGTTTTTTTTGGCACATGATTATCAATGGCAGAGATTATGAGTCAGAATTATGTGATTTATTTACCATAATTTGTGTATTAGCTATATACATATATTAGAATAATAGTAATTAGTGTATTAGCTGTGTATATTTTATTACCAAAATAGATTGTACAACAACTCCTATTTAATAGAACGAATCCTCATGAAGAGGGCATTCAACCAATTACACAAATTTGATATGGTATCAGAGTCAATACTGTAACTTTCTGGTCTTTCTTTGTTTTGGGTTGTCTGTTCTTTTTTGGTCAGCTAATTTTTGACAGGTTTTTTTGAGATTTATGGATCATATTTTTTCGAGAATGTCTACAGAAACTTTGAGTATCAAATTTACAAGAAATAACTATGTTGCATGGGAATTTCAATTCAGGATGTTTTTGAAAGGGAAGGAGCTTTGGAGTCACATTGTTGGGACTTCTCTTGCTCTAGAAAATGAAAAAGAATTCAGTCAATGGGAAATAAAGGATGCTCGAATTATTTCTTAGATTTTAGCATCTATTGAAGGTCATATGATAAACAACTTACGCTCTTTTGGTACAACTAAAGAGATGTGGGATTATCTGAAGCATATATATCATCAATATAATACCGCAAGACGCTTTCAACTTGAACTCGAGGTCAGTAATTTCAGCCAAGGTAATCTCTTTATTGAGCAATATTATTATGGTTTTATTAACCTATGGAGCGAATATTCTAGTATTATCTATTATAAGGTGTCTAATGAGGCCTTAATTAGCATTCAGGCGACTCATAAAGATAGTAAACGAGATTAGTTTTTGATGAAACTACGACCAGAATTTGACATTGCCCGGGATGGATAGAAATCCAGTTCTTTCTCTAGATGTCTATCTTCGCAAATTGCTGTGTAAAAAACAAAGAATGGCTACACAATCTGTAGGTGGGTTCAAGGATACATCTGAGGTTGTCAATGTTGCTTATCCTGCTCAAGGGAAGAATCGAGCAAAAAGATCTATACAGTGCTACAGTTGCAAGGAGTATGGGCATATTGCCCACAGCTGTGGCAAGAAATTTTGCAGTTACTGTAAGCAGAATGGACACATTATCAAAAAATGTCCTACACATCCAAAAAATCGAAGAGCACAAGCTTTTCAAACTACTGTTTCAAGTTCTCAAATTACTAGCTCTACATCTACAACCATCAGCACTTACTAACCAACTGTTACTCCAGGGATGGTACAACATATAGTTTTCACTGCACTCTTTGCCCTTGGACTTTAAGGTCAAGGTAATACTTTCCCTTCTCCTTGGATTGTTTATTCAGAAGCATCCAATCATATGACTGGCTCATCTGTTTTGTTATGTAATCTTTGGGAGTATAGTGGAACACAAAATATTTAGATTGCTAATGGAAGTAATCTTCCAATTACAACCATCGGTGATATTGGATCTTCTTTTCATCATATATTCGTTCTCCTGGGCTGTCTACTAATTTAATTTCTGTTGTTCAAATGGTGGATAATAACTATGTTGTGCATTCTCTTGTAAAGGTTACCTTGTGTAGGAACAAGTGTTGGGGAAGGTGATTGCGAAGGGGACTAAAGTGGGAAGATTATCTCTGTTGCAATTTACTATTCCTAAAGCTTCGTCTTTAGCTTCTGTTATTATCACTACAACAAAACAACACCTTTAGCGTTGTTTATAAAGTAGACGTCATGAATGGTCTGAGGCTTTCACGACGTCTGGAAAAACGTCAAGAAAAGATGGAATATTCTCCGACGTTGTATTAAGAC
>JAOSBK010000001.1:25848715-25887042 GCA_027568895.1 Erythroxylum shatona | reverse complement strand
AAGGCCATTTAAATTGCATATTCATATCAGCCTACGTATAAACTTTTTAACGAATAAATCGTTACAATTTTAATAAAAATAAAAATAAAAATAAGATAATCGTAAATTTCTAAAATTTTAATTTATTAAATATTTATTTATGAAATTGATACTAATTCTTGAATAGAATGGACTCAATCCATATAAAAGTTAATTACATGATTTATTACGAAGATTTCATAAATGTGTTTGATATTACTCAAGTATTACCACTTTATGAAGCCTTAAGAGATCATTTTTTAGAATATTGTCCTGAAATTTATGCAGAGTTCTCTTGGTTTCAATTATCTATGGAAGAATCCTCATTTTTTCGTCCATCTTCCTTTTAAGAAGAACAAGGATATCGATCCTAAGGAAATGGGTGTAGTAGGAAATAGTTTACCTCCAGAAAAATTCCAATCTAAATACTATTTTATTAATTAAAAAGGAAAATACATTTAATTGTTTTTCATGAACTATTCTAACATATTCTATTATATTAATTTTTAAAAATATAGAAAATTTTAAGATTTATGATATCAAACAAACTAAAGTTTCGAATTGTTAAAGGTCTGGTTTGTTTCTATTTTTAATCTTAGTTTTAAATTTTTAGTTTTCTTTTTAAAGTCAGTAAAAAAAACTTGTCTATTTGAATATTTTTGTTTCTTGAAAATTATAAAAAATTAGTTTTTGTTTTATGTTTCTTTTTTCATAAATATATATTATATAATTATTTAATGTATTAATTTTAATGATTATTATGAATAATTTAATTTAATACTATATATTTAATAATTAAAATTATTTATTATTAAGAATTATGAATAATTTAATTTTAGTAAATAGTTTTATCTAATTTTTGAATTAAATTAGATAAATTTAATTTAATAATTATCAATAAATATATTAAATTTAAAATATCATCAAAATATATAAATTTTAAATAAAATTTGATTTAATAATTATAATATATTTAAAATAATCATTAATTTTTAAATACAATTTTAAATTATTTATTTTAATAAAATAAGTTAATTTTATTAATATTTTGTTAATAAATATTATAAAGAGATTAAAATAAATTTATTTAATTAAAATACTTTATTCTTAAATTTTATACAATATGTAATTAGAATACTAAAACCAACCAAACACATTTTTATTTGTAATTAAAAAAAGCAAACACTAAAGACTGAAAGCAAACTAGAGTTGACCTAACACTTATCATGGAGTGAGATTAGGATAAAGCCATGAAAAGGGAAACAAGCCTGTCATTTCCTGCTCTCTAATCTCCCCTCTAGTTTATATTCCAATTCGATGTGAACACCTAAATCAGATCAGCTCTACCTAGTCCAGTCCAGGTTCGTGGCTATGTAAACACAGGACATCCATCAACCTTGATTCCTGGTGCAGTGGGACAAGTCGCAAGAGGACAGTGATCAAGCTTTGTTCCCCACCATTTCAAGGTTACATCGTTATTTTGGAGAGCAAAGAACAAGAGCACACCCATGAAAGCTGTCCCAGCATCCAATGCCGCAGAAAGAACGTAGTTGTATTTCTGCCACCAGCGTTTATGGAATTTGAATACGAAGTAGTTGAAGATGAGACCTGTGATGAGCCAGCTCGCTATGTTGGTTGGAGTTGCAGGTGGCATCCCAGCAAATCCATAAGATATGACAGGAATGTTTATTAATGGAATCCATTTCTTTTCAGGGAAAATCTTGCTCAGCATCCAAACAGGCACTGGCAAGAAAGCTCCAATCAGGAATAGCCATACCAAATTCCTGTACAATCCTCCAGGTCCAAAGAGCCTCTTTGGTCCAATGAGTCCCCATATCACAGAAGCATCAAATGTCACTCTGTACTTGGGACAGGTCCAAGGACTATCAGGATGGAGACTTTCGACATCGCATATGTTATCAATGTTATCCAACATCCACCAGGCAACTGAAAGGTTGACTATCCCAGCAACTAGAGTTCCCACCAACTAAGAAAAACAAACAACCAGAAATCTTCATCGTATCAGTTATCACACTGCAATAACAAATCCAGGAATTACTAAAGCATATTTCAGTTCCTTAGTAGCAATACCTGAGCAACATACATGCATCTAGGCGGGATTTTCATGTAATGACCGAGTTTCAGGTCCGATAAGAAAGAAAGAGCGTGAACCGTGCTGATTCGCCCGTAAATCTTGAAAAGCAGGTTTGCAATTGGTCTTCCTGGCAGAACATACCCAATAATGAACTGTGCTATTATGTCATATCCAGGTTGCTGCAATATAGATAACAGGAATTCTCATTTCAGGGCTCTACATCAGTAGTTCTTGTGTAATAAAAACTGCTGGTAATGGTCTGGTGTAGGTTGCATTACCTGGTTTGTAGTTGCTTGAATGACTCCAATAGGAAGGGTAACAATCCAAGCCAACCCAAATGCAAAGAGCATGCCCCACCATGGAAGCTGCACATCTTTTTTCCAGACGAAAGACATTAATAAAGATAGAACAATACTCCCTGCTAATAGAATACTGAACCACCATTCAGGCACTTGCTTGTAATTTCTCATTAATTTTGCATGAACATCCAATTTCATGGTCTTCATTGCTGATCTGCTCTGCTTCCATATATCTCTAAACAACGTAAAAATTCATCAAACATGTTCTTTGTCAGGATTGCAATCAGATTAAGAAAATATGGCAAGTACTTCAACAATCAGTATACCTTCCATGAAACAGGGCAACGTGAGTGAGTGTTGCAGTAAATCTTGCAAATCCAGATCCAATTGACAGGGCAAACAGAGGACTGAGGTATAGCTTGCTGTAACTTTTGTAAGCCTGAATATCGAGTTCGTAATTCGGAGTTAAGATCTTGGTGGTATCGTACTTGTGGCCAGCAGAAGTGAATAGCTGATTGGAAAATATTGGGAACTTCCTAGCATCAAAACTGTTGAACTTCCAGTAACAGATAGGGACTATTATGTAGATGAACATGATAAATCCAACCCCAACATTCAGAATGGAATGCCATGGAGTCACAAGGGGGCTACCATGATAAGCAGAAATTCCAGCCCAATCAAAGGTGAAGGCACCAATACCTAGTCCATGGTAACCTGAACCTACTTGTTGAGCTGTGATGTTATGAGGCCACACCCAGCATACCCATGAGAAAAACGTCAGGATTGGAAACAAGTAGCCTGGAAATGCATAGTAGATAAAGCTAGCCGTCATGGCAACTAGGAAAAATCGCATCCGAGTCATGCCTTTCTTGTTGGAGTCCTTTTCATGAAGTGCTCTGCAGAAACAAAAAAATTTCCAGAATCAGTTTCACTAGTAAACACAAATTGCCTTCAGGAATGTAATCTTTAAATCATTTCACAGAAATCAGTATCATGCCATGAGTTCGATCCGACAGATTGGTAGCAAACTTTAACCCAAAACAATGACTAATGAACATGTTGTTCTATGTCAACAAGTGAAATTGTATAAAGAAATCAATCGAATTTTCCAAGAAATCTAACGGGAAGAAACAAAATGAAAATATAAGGTAAACCAGGAAAGAATTTAGACCTGAACAGAGAAACCTGAGCCAGGTTTGAAGGCCACCACATCTCAGCAGGATCAACCAGGTACCTCCTAAGCATACCAGCCCACCCATAGCCTAATATCTGCATTAACATACCCAAAAATTAGAAGGAAAAAAAACTTTGAAACGAGTTCTGCCATAAGTTCTTGCAGAAAACTCATTAGAGAAAAAGCATGAAGAAGAATTTGTTACCTGAGTAGTTAAGACTATGAAGATACCACAAATGAAACTGAGGCTTTGCTTATAGTAAGCCTTCATAACAGTAATGGCACCAATAGAATAGGCATCACCTCCACCATAAGACACACCACAGTTAGCGAAGATAGTAATGATCACATGTTCTTTAATGTTAAAAGGCCCAGGGTTCAGAGTAAACCCCTGGCCAAAAATGTTGTACTGAGTGGTGGGCAAAGTCCTAGCCAAGAACTTTCCAATGGGCAACACACCAATCTGCATGAGAATGGCTGAGATGATGAGAGGCTGTGTACGGTAAGTGAAGAAAGTGTTGAGAAAGATGAGGACAGTGCATGAGGTTAAACCCAGAAACCATGCACGAAATGTCAACACTGGAAGTGTTGGATCATCTGTTTCGGGCACAACAAGTGCCACCTCTTCCACGGGACACCTCTCATATTCTTCTGCAGACTCCTGCTTGGCCTTTTCTGTGTCTGTTCCTCCGCAGGTATGGTTCTTGGTCGCCATTGACGCAAAAGAGAAATCTTACTCCCACCTCTATCTCTCTCCCTCTCCGGTATCTTAGATTTGACAGAATAAGGACAAGAGAAAGAGAATAGTGTCTGTGAAGTACTGCTTTGTATGTATATCTTTTAGAGTACATACATACAAAGGTCACTGCTTTAGTTAGAAAAGTGAGAAATAAGAACAATATATAGGGGGGTTAAGTGGCCTTCATGTCACTTCAACAAGAATATCACTTCAGTCTTCTTTAAATGGCTACCCATTCCTATGTTATCCAAAAATATATAAATATAGGTGACTTGGTAAGGAGCTTTCTTGGTTTAAGTGAGGTTACGGGTTCGAACCGTCATCATGTATACAGCCGTTTAAAACTTGAGGTCAAAACTTTGCCTTTTGCAAGAGACCTACCCGGTTCGAACGGGGATTAGTCTAAGTGTGGATGGCTTAAAGGTGCCTTTCCATAATTGGAACCCTTCTAGAATACCTCGTGAGCAACCAAATATATATATATATATATCATTTATTCTGATCTAATACACAAAATAATAATTATTTTGCTATGTGAGAGTCTTTTTGTGACAATTTAAGTGTTGTTTAACCCTAACCTTATTAAAATCTTGTTGTTCAGAGTTTAAAAAGATTAAATAATACATAGTTTTATTTTTAACTGGCAGAAAATTTGTTTCTTAATCTAAATATAATAACCAAATATTAGTTGTTCTTTCAAGAATTGAAGTCTCAAAACCAGAACTTGTATGCTTATGAGTTATTATAAAGACAATAGTATTGATTTTTTAAGGTAAAAAATGCAAACTCAATTTTGTTATTGCCTTCACTGTGTATTATTAAATCTTCTCAAACATTACGTTTTAGAGGAGTTAAATTGTATAAAAATTACTTTTATTATTTAAAAATGACTTTAAAATATCTTATCATATTATAAATGCTAATTCTTTTATTAAATTTTTATGAGGTAATTTAAACATAATTCATTATTAAAATAATTTAAATTTTAATTCGTAATTCAACTTGACAATTTAGTATTCGGAAGGGCATTTTACTGAAATAGGGCTTAACCCTAAATTTTAAGGCTTGGATATGGAATTCAATGAAATGACTTGATTTCATATGCGAATAAACAAAGTAACAATAATGAGCTCAAAGAAGGGCTAGCAATGGCCGAAGCCACCTTTTTCAAAGCATGTGGAAGTCACGTGCCGAGTAGGGACTGACACACTTTTGCCTCGGTGTCACCAATGCCACCCTGGCATTCTTCTATGTTTTTTCAATGGGCCCACGTGAGAAGCGCCATGCTGGAATCTTCGGGCCCCACTTTCGTCCATGTCAGTGCCCATGTAGGACAAAAGCTCGTGGGTTGCTCACTTTTTCTGGAGAAGGACAAAAACAAAGTGGATTCCACGTGGCAAGCATGCATACGTGGGAAGTCTGCTTTGTCTTGGTCAAAACAAAAGGCAAAAAGCAGCGTTGTTTTGAAGTTCCAATCCAAAATGAATTTGGTTTGAGAACCACTAACATATAAAGTTCCAATCCAATTCCTCATACTTCGTACCTTCCAAATTTATTATACTTAAAAGATAGACTTTTATATATTTTATGATCTAAATTCATCAAATATATATATTAAATAAATTTATAAGAATAAACAATAGCCTACTAATTATATTTTAAATATATTATTTGAATAATTAAAATTTTTAAATTAAATTATGAGATTTATTTAATTACCTTCATGTGAGCTATTCAGAAACAGTATCTCAATTAGTTAAGAATAAGGTTAAGTACTACGAAACCTCTCTAAACAATACGTACTATTAAGATTTTTACTAAGTTTGAGTTATTATTATTGTTCTCGTCCTTGTTATTATTGTTGTATTCAATTAGTCAACATTTATTTTTTGAATGTACTCACATTTTTTAAAATAAAAATATTTAATAAATCCCTAGAACTTTTACTATATTTTATATATTAATTAAAATTAAAAAAACTTTGTATCTTATCTTAGTTAACATTTTTGTATAAAATGTTATCTTAGTGAATGAGAATGCCCCAAATGTCATACTTGAAAACAAACATTAATATTAAAACTTTAATGTGTTAATTAGGAATGCATATCCTTTTCCAAATTCCAACATTACCATTAGTATAAGAGACTCGTCATGTTGAGCTCATGCTCAAGTGGCATAATCAAAACAGGGAAAGGAAACAAGATTTAGTCTAAATGTTATTTCCAATGTTTACAGAAATATTAAATAAGATAAAAAAAAGAATGTATATATAGTTTTTATGATTCCCAAATAAAAATTATCGTTAACTTGTCAAAAAAGTGGTCATAACTTATAACACTATTTGGGGGAAAAATGCTATTTGAACCTCAAAATTTATACCATAATACAACTTAAAACTTTAATGTTTTCAAATTTTCAAATTGAACCATAATATTTTTAAAATATTTAAAAATACCTAAAATAGATGAAAATTTTGACAGATTTAACATTCTCTTAGTTGAATATCACGTCAATGCTTTAATAACATTATCTTAGTTGAATATCACGTCAATGCTTTAATTTTATAGCTTTTAAATAGAAAGTAGGTTTTACTGTTACATAATTAATTTTTCTAAATTAATTAGAAAGTGGGTATTCACTTGTTTCGTGACAATAAAATCTATATTTATATATTTTAGACCACGAGTCTCACTTATCATGTAACAGTAGAGCCCATTTTTATCTAATAAATTTAACCTTGTTAAATTTTTGTCTACTTAAGATCTATTTAAATATTTTTAGAACAATGGGGTTGAATTTGAATACTTCAAATGTTAGGGTTTGTTCTATATTGTATTGTAAATATTGGTGCTCACAATGCAATTCTAGTCAACAATATCTTAATTATATATTTTTATTTAAAAGTTCGTTTGTATAATTAAAAACTAGCATGACCTTCTCATCGTGACAAGTTGTTATAAAAATTCTCAATATATTGTAATATTAAAAAAATACATGATAGAATTACTAAGTTGCTACATATATTTTACTCAGATCTTGCACGATAATTTTCTTGACTTAATATTAACATTTTTATTCTTTTCCATTTTTATAGTTTTAATAATTTATCCACTCTACAAAAATAAGACATTGGACTTGAAAATGTAATTTTAAAAATAAATTCGAATGTAGTTAATTATAAATTCAAAGTAATTCTTTTTTATTGTGATTTTGGAAATCTTAAATCAAATATTAACTATTACTTCTACATATATACACGTAAGGTGCAATTTAGTAAGAGTAATATTGCACCCCCTCACAGTCTTCGGCTAGTGGGTGGACCTATAGGTGTTAGGCTTCTTTCAAGAGTTGACCCATGACCAGTGCTCTTCATTCACTTTGTGTTCTACTTCTTCTACTACATGGCATTGTTTTGGAGCTAACACTTGGCCATTGCACATTCCCAGATTTGTTTTGGTACGTAAAATGTGCAAAGTAGTCACGTGATCATATGACCCGGGTCCTACGTCATAAGGTCAATCTATGGATATGCTTGAAGTGAAGTAGTGGTTGCTTCTCCTTCTCACGACTTGGCAACTTGGCACCAATCGCCCATGTAAACTTTTTAAGTGACAAGATTGTGTAATAGTTTAAGTTCATAGTGGCGTAATAGTATCCTTATTTTGAATTTAAGATAACTATAGCATTTAAAATAAAAGACCAGGATTTTCTTATAATTTTACATTATTTATAATTTTTTAAGGGATGGATGAATTTTCTTCCTCGTTGAAATAATGAATTATTTTGAATTTATGTTGAATTATTAAGAACATATATCAATTAACAAAAGTCAATATCGAGTCCTAGGTTAATACCAGAACCAAAAAAACATTTAAATTAGAATTAATAAGTATCAAATAATTGATAAAATGGATAACAATTATAATTTTTCTATTACAATTCAACAAGATTACGAAGTTGATTCATCCAATAAAAAAAAACTATTTCATGAAGTGGAAATGAATAAAAAAATTGTGAATCATCCCATATTCAATATTGGCCTTCGGTTTTTCAAAAATTTGTAATATGATATCAGCACACGTGAAATAAAACCTTGGATGTAATTTTAAATTTTTAAAAATTGTTTTCTTAAACTTCCAAAAATAATAATAATATAGACTTGATATAAATATTGCACATTAACTAATTAAATGTTGCAAACATAACATTCTGACTATGTTCTTAAATTTGAATTGAACCAATGAAAATTGACTCAAATTGATAATTTGAGATAATTACAATAAACATTAATTTAGGTCAGATTTACAAAGTTTTAGAGAATAATATTTTTCAAAATGACTTAAACTACTAAATTGTTGTTTTCTAATTCTAAAAGTTACCAAAAATAAACTAATAATTATATTTTATAGACTTTTAAAAATTACTTAAATCACACAAATTATTTTTATCATCAAATTTAAAAAAGTTGACTAAAAATAAACTAGTGTTTATATTTTATAGATTTCCAAACTTCACCTTTTTTTTCTTTTTAGCGTAGATTTAACACCTATTTTATTGCGTAAGATGTTAAATAAAAAAAAAGATTGAAAGGTTCATTTGGTCATTTAATCTTGAAAAGAAAGTTTTCGTTGATGATGAAATATTTTATTTCATCATAGTTTTGAATATGTACAGGAGATGATGTTTATACTAGAAATGAAGAACTATTGGCTGTCGCATATTGGGATCTGTAACAGAATTGGCATCAATGCAATTATGTTACAGTAGAAGCTTATAGTCATTTGTACAGAGGGAAAGAAATAAAGTTAGAATATGCACGTGGCTTGTGTTTGTGAGTATGGGTGATGAATTTATTAGGTCATGGGTTACTTGTGGATGTGGGTTAACCTAGGTCTCCTCACGTAGTCTTTTAACACTCCCTTTAAGTCGGAGCCTCGGAGAGACGGATGGATCCAAACTTGGAGATTAGGTTTTTGAACACGCATGCGGTGAGAGGTTTAGTGAACAAGTTGGTGAGTTGGTGTTGGCTCTGTATGTGCTTGAGATCTAAGAACCCTGAGTTCGCCGCATCGCGTACTAGGTGGAGATATATCTCTAGATGTTTGGTTCTCTTGTGGAAGACGGGGTTCTTTGATATGTGGATCGCTGCCTGATTGTCGCAGAATAGAGGTATGATTGTTCTGCCATCCACTTAAAAAACCTTTAATAGTTGAACAATCCACTTTAATTTGCATGTGGTTGAAGCTAGACTTCTGTATTCTGCCTCCGCTAATGATCTATTGATTGTCGTTTATTTCTTCGTTTTCCATGAGATGGGCAATTTTTCGACACACAGAAACCAGTCAATGATCGTCTACTAAACATGCAACTTGCCCTATCCGAATATGAATAAGCTGTAAGTTAAAGGTCTGAATATGATGGATAGAATAGGCTTTGGTTCTGCATACCTTTGAGATATTTAAGAACATGTTTTACGGCTTTCCAGTGAGTTTCCCTCGATGTTTTCATGAACCGACTCAACTGTTGTGTTATGTAGGTAAGATCTGGTCTTGTGAAGTTCAAGTACTGTAGTCTGCCCACGATCCTTCTATAGATTTCGGGGTCTTAGAGTGGCTCACCTCCGTCGATGGTAAGTTTACTTCATGGGACTACAGGTGTTATGTATGATTTGCAGTCCACCATGTTTGTTTCTTATAGAATGTCTCTTACATATTTACCTTGACTAAGTACAATCCCGTTTTTTGACCTTGCTATTTTGACTCTTAGGAAGAACTTGGCATATCCTAGGTCTTTGATTGTGAACTTTTCATGTAGGGCATGTTTGATAGTGTTTAGAAGCTCTTCTTTTACTCCTATGATGACGATGTTATCTACGTAGATAATGATAGCCATAAAGCTGTTGCCTTGGCCTTTAGTATATAGGCAATGATTTGATTATGCTTTATCAAAACACAATTCCTTTAGTTTTGCGGTCAATTCTTTGTGTCATTGTCTGCCTGCCTGTTTAAGCCTATAGATTGACTTCATTAACTTGCAAACTTCTCTTGTCTTGGCTTTCTTATAACCCTGTGGAGGTAGCATGTAGAGTTCTTCTTTTATATGGCCATGTAGGTAAGCATCATTTATGTCATACTGTAGGATAGGTCATTTCCTAATCGTGGCTATAGCTAGGAATGTTCTTATTGTCACAATCCTAGCCATAGGAGAGAACACCTCTGAATAATCTACTCCCTCCCTCTGGTTGAAGGCCTTAGCTACTAGCCTAGATTTCAGTTTGTTAACAGTGTCGTCCGGGTTGTGTTTTACTTTATACACCCATTGTCATATTATAGCTCGTTGTCCTTTCGGTAACTTTGTCAAAATTCAGGTCTAATTTTCTTCTAGGGCTGTTAATTGTGCATGTAGGGAGTCCACCCATTTGTTTGACTTGCTTGTTGTCTCATAAGATAAAGGTTCAAAGGTGGTGCATACATTACCTATGAACTCCTTGTAGCTTTGTGTATGTGCAATCTGGATGTTTGAATCTTTGTCTCTTTTTGTTCCTGCAGGACCAGAGAACTTTAAAGTGATATTAGAAGAATCAAGGACAACATTGGAATGATGAGCAGAGGCTTAGTGGACATAGTCATTGAGGTATTTTAGTTTGGTGTGTGTTCTTTGGGTTTTTCTTACAGTTATTTGTAGTGGAGTCTTGGCTTGCAATATTGTCAGGTTGTAGTTGTGTCTCTGTGATTTCTAGTGTATCTTCAGTAGGTTATATACTTGATATCCTTGGCATGTTAGTTAATGTTTCTACATCATCTTATGTCATGTTGTAAGGGAACAATGGTAGTCGTCTTTGTTCAGGTTCAGTCTGTGTATTGACGAAAGGGAAGATGTTTTCATGGAATGTTACATCTCTTGAGCTAAAAACATTGTTTGTGCTAAGGTCCATAACTATGTAGGCTTTATAGTCTGGCATATATCCAAGGAAAACACATCTTAAAGATCTAGGATCCAGCTTTGTCTTGTTAGGTGTTTTATCTAGGGCAAAACAAAGACACCTGAAGACTTTCAAGTGTTCATAGGTTGGCCTTTTTTATGTAGTCTTTCATAAGGTATCTTCCATTGTAAGGTTTTGGTTAGGATTCTATTTAGGAGGTAAGTAGCATTGAGAGGGCTTCTCCCCAATGATGTTTGGGTAGGCTTGTAGTAAATAGTAGGGCTCTCGTCATCTGTAGTAAGTGTTTGTACTTTATTTCCACTACACCATTTTGTTGTGGGGTGTATGGGCAATTTTTCTGGTGCACTATTCCCATTTCTGCAAATCATCTTCTACATTCATAGTTTATGAATTCTCTGACATTGTCTATTTAGATCTTTAAGATCTTGGTGTTATATTGTTTTTCGATGGTTTTGATAAACTGGGTTATGGTGGATTGCGTTTTATCTTTGTGTTTGAGTAGAAAGGTGCAAGTCGCTCTAAAGAAATCATCTACAATGGTTAGAAAGAATTGTGATCCGTCTAGAGTGGGTACTCTGTAGGGTCCCCATAGGTCCATGTATAGGAGTTAAAAAGGCTTAGTGGTTTGTATTTTGTGTTTGGGAAAGGGTTTTCTGTGTTGTTTTGCCATTGGACAGACTTGACAGCAAGACAAGTTGCAATTTAAAAACTCAATTTCATTGATGTGTCGTATTTTCTCCTTGAAAACTTGTCCTAATATGCTATGCCAAACATCAAAGGAAATAGATGCACTAAGGGCTACATTCTTAGTTTTGTAGAAGTCTAAGGGAGGAACTTTCAAAGTCCTTGAGAGTAGTAAGCTGTCAGCGGTTAGCTCATACAATTCATTTCTAGCCTTGATAGTTGACATAACACTATTAGTCTGTAGGTCCTGTAAAAACAAATCATTAGATATGAAAATTACAGCAATGTCATTCTGTGTCGTGAGTTTATTGACAAAAAGTAAGTTCTTGAAAAAATTTGGTATGTGCAGAACTTCATCGAGAGTAATTTTGTCACCAATAGTAGTCTTGCACATGTGATTCACTTGTTGTTTAGTACATCCGAGAGTGTAACATGCTTATATATATTGTTTATTTCATGTTTATGACAGAAATCTAAATCTGTAACCATGTGTGATGATGCTCCTGTCTCGATCAACCACGTGCATTCATTTTCTACATTTTGAACATTAATGTAGTTTGTGCTATTACCTGCAAAATTTGCAAGTCCTCCCAACTTTACCTCTCTCGTGACTTTCCCTTTGATTGTTTTAGGTATTTCATGTTGTATAAAGTTGGCTAAGCCTCGGGGAATTTGGCCACTCCTTTCGGTGTGCTCACCAGATTCTTGTTGTATGTCCGCAATAGAGTCGCTGATCATGGCTAGGTTGACCTTGCTCTTTTGGCAAGTCAGTTCCTTGTACCATTTAGGTACACCGTGAATCTTGAAGCAAGTTTCTATGATAAGTCCCGTTTTCCCACATTTCTTACAATACTTGTCTCCCCTTTTTGTGAATGGTCTCTTGTCGCAGTTATTGTTGTTTTTGCCCCCTTTCTTGACATTACAATTGGATTGTCTCACCATCATTGCTACGTTCAGATTGTTATCATTGTTTGCACTTAATGTTTTTTGTCTTTCTATGGTTTGCATCATGGCAAAAGCTCTATTTATCATGGGCAAAGGTTCCATTAACATGACTTGCTTTATGACATACTCATAATCTTTGTTTAAGCCCATCAAAAATTGCACTTAGCTGTGTGTGTTTTCCTTAGTAGTAATGACTTTAGCAGCATTGCAGGTGCATGTAGCTGATGGGCTCATGCTAGTTATATCATCCCAGAATTTGTTTAATTTTGTATAGTATGCGAAAATAGTGAGATTACCTTGCTTAAACTGACTAATTTCTCTTTCTATTTGGTACAGCAGTGGTCCGTTGGCTTCACCAGATCTCTTTCTTAGTTCGTCCCAAAGTTACCTGGCTGTAGAGAATGAAAGGAAGGCATCACCAAGTTCTTTAACCACGGAGTTGAGTATCCAAGATTTCACCATGGAATTTGCCCTTCTCCATCTGGTGAGAAGAGCCTTGTCTTCCATTGGTTGCGTGCATGTTCCATCTATGAAGGAAAGCTTGTCTTTGGCACATAGAGTTGTCATCATTGATTTGCTCCAGGTTAGGTAATTGTTGAAAGAAGTTTTAACACAAGATTTCAGATTAATTTCGTAATTAATCAATACAATTAATTAACCTCAGGATTGCAACATACTAGATTTAATAATTGAATAGATAAATATCTGAAAATTGTGGAACAATTGAATCCATTGTAATTTTTTGTGAAACGACGCGACAAAGTTGCAGAGGATTGACTACCGCTATTCCAAAACTTAATCAGCAAAAGCATATACAGTTTTCAATGGGGCAACTATATTTAAAGGTTGGCTAGCAATAGGGCCTCTTGTGCTTTACAATACATGGGCCAAGCCTGCTCATCATAGCAAGCCCATGAACACAAGCCCAATGACACGTTAAAAAGAGAATTACCATTGACATCTAATTAATCGGGGTTTGTACAAAATAATTTTTTTATTATGCTAGTCCACAATTATGATAAAATTCTATCATTCTCCTACTTGGACAACATATCCAATATCAATGAACAACAGAAACAAATCTCCAGATTAATATAACAATATTTGGTCACAATAAGATGTCAAAGTAGAGTCAACAATCTCTCAATCATAAGTCTAAAATGAGGTTACAAGTACCACAACAGTATAGAAATCAGACCTGATAAGAGTACTGATAACGTATATGCAAGATATGCATACCTCGATTACCTAAGCAGAATATGTCACAAGGAAATGCACACAAAATGGTAATCCGTTTATACAATTCCAAACAAAATAGCCTAAGCATCCATTCAAAATGCCAACTGAGATTTAAAAAAATATCTCATAATAACAAAATGAGACTGGGTACAAAATGTCTCCAACAAAATGTCATAGATATATATATATATATATATACAAACATTTAAACATATCTGTGCAGTATATCAATAAAGTATATGGCAATAACAGCAATAGCAACTATTATAAGCAACAGTCTTTAGACTGAATAATAAAATAGTCAAATACAACGTTGCTATCAAAAATTAACATAAAAGACTGACTCCCACTAATCCAAGGTATCAAAAGATCTAAATAGGCCCATATGGGTTACATGATTCTCAAAAGCCTTAATAGTCAAGCCTTTGGTTAGAGGATCTGCAGCCATAAGATCGGTGGGTATATATTCTATACGAGTCTGAAACTCCCTAACCTTCTCTCTAACAAACATATACTTTGTATCAGAATGCTTCGAACGTTTGGAATTCTTGCATATTTAAGAGAAGCCCACCACAGCAAAGTTGTCACAATGTAAGGTTAGAGGTCTGGAAACACTCTCCATGAAATGAAGCTCAGAAATAAAATTCCTCAACGACATTGCCTGTCGAGTAGCTTCGTAATAAGCCACATACTCTGCCTTCATAGTCGAAGTTATTGTAAGTGTTTGTTTAACACTTTTCCAAGATACAACTCCTCCAGTAAGCATAAAGATATATCCTGATGTGGATTTGTGATCATCAGCGTAGCCACTATAATCAAAATCAGAATAACCTATCACCTCAAGGTGATCAGACATTCTGTAAGTGAGCATGTAATCTTTAGTACCTTGTAGGTATCTCAGAACTCGTTTCACAGCTTGTCAATGACTCACACCAAGGTTGCTCAAGTATCTCCCAAGTACACCAACAACAAAGGTAATATCAGGACGTGTACAAACTTGAGCATACATAAGACTGCCAACAGTAGAAGCATATGGGACCTTTTCCATCTCGGACTTATCTTTATCATTTTGAGGACACTAACTATTCGAAAGTTTGTCACCCTTTTGGATGGGTGCACTGCAAGGATTACAAGTCTTCATATTGAATCTATTCAAGATCTTTTCAATATACCTTTTCTGAGATAAACCAAGAACACCATAAGATCTATCACGATGAATTTCAATGCCCAGAACAAAAGAAGTATCACCGAGATCTTTCATATCAAAATGAGTTGTCAACATTTGTTTAGTCTCAGAAAGAAAATCCATATCATTACTGGCTAAAATAATGTCATCAACAAATAAGACAAGAATAATGAATTTTCTACCACTATTCTTCAAGTAAATGCATTGATCAACAACATTTTCCTTAAAGCCAAGAGAACAAACAATTTGGTCAAATTCCAAGTACCATTAGCTGAAGGCTTATTTCAGCCCATAAATGGATTTTCTCAATTTGCATATCATGTGTTTCTTACCTTTCTCGACAAAATCAGCAGGCTGATTCATGAACACATCTTCATATAAATCACCATTTAGGAAAGCAGTTTTCACACTCATTTGATGGAGCTTCAAATCAAAATGAGCAACCAAAGCCATCACGATGCATAATGAATCTTTAGTAGATACCGGATAAAAAGTTTTTTTATAGTCTATACCTTCGCTCTGGTTATACCCCTTTGCAATAAGTCTGGTTTTGTACCTTTCTATCTCACCTCCAGTATCACGTTTAGTCTTCAAGACCCATTTACACCCAACAGTTTTACAACCACTGGGTAATTCCACCAAATCTCAAACACCATTCATACTCATAGAAGCCAGCTTATCTTCCATGGCTACCAGCCATTGTGAACTATAAGGACTAAAAATGGCATCCTGAAAAGAAATTGAATCTGAGTCTTCAACTAAATTGAATTCATGCTCCTCCAAGTAAATGTAATAGTCTCAGAATTTAGAAGACTCAGTGGATTTAGGAATCCTTTCAGATCTCCTAGGTGGAACTATAACCACATCTGGGACTTCAATATCAATGCCAACCTGTTGAGGAATTTCAACGTCATTTCCTAGATCAACAATATCATCATGAATCACAGGAGACTGAATTTCCTCTGGATGAAAAATAATAGGTGTAGGAACAATAACACGATCCTCTCTAAAATCAACAATATGAAACTCATGCCTTTCATTATGTTCCATGTCCCCTTCAAAATAGACAGCCCGATCTGATTCAATGACTCTAGTAGTGTGATTGGGATAATAAAATCTTGAACCTCTTGAGCCAGTACAATAACCAATAAAGTAACCTAAAATAATTCTAGGATCAAGCTTCTTCAGTTGAGGATTATAAATCCTCACCTCAGTCTTACAGCCCCAAATACGAAATTGCTTCAAACTGGGCTTCTTTCCTGATATAATCTCAAAAGGAGTCTTTAGTACAGACTTACTAGGCACATGATTGAGAACATAAATAGTAGTCCTCAAGGCGTCCCCCCACAAGAACTCTAGTAAGGTGGAGTGACTAAGCATGCAGCTAACCATCTCTATAAGAGTACGATTTCGTCTCTCTACAATCCCAATTTATTAAGGAGTGCCAGGCATGATATATTGCGCCTCAATTCCACAATCCTGTAAATATCTAGCAAAAGGGATAGGGTTTCTTCCAGTTTCATCATACCAACCATAATACTCACCACCTCTATCTGATCTTACACATTTGATCTACTTCCCAAGTTACAATTTAATAACATTTTTCATTGACTTAAAAGCATCCAAGGATTCAGATTTCTCATGCAACAATTCAAATCTAACCATGCTAAGAAAAATCATCAATAAAGGTGATGAAGTACCTGTAGCCTCCCATAGCAATAGAAGTAATGGGCCCACAGATATCTGTGTGGATTATCTGTAATGGTTCCTCCTTCCTAATTATTTTCTCCTTTCTTACTTTAGCTGTAAACTTCCCCTTTAGGCAATCAACACAAGTGTCAAAATCAGAGAAGTCCAAATCATGCAAAGTTGTTTCCTTCATCAACCTCTCCATTCTCTCCTTAGAGATATGTCCTAACCATTATGCCACAACATAGAAGATTTTTCAGGAACTCTCCCACGTTTCTTTCCAACAACAGCATTAACATCATCATGTGGTCGATCAAAATGAGAAGAATTAGCAATTAGCATAAGCAATCCATCACGTATAATTACAGAACCAACAACAGTAGAATCATAGTACAAAATAATTCCATTATTGATTATACGGAAAATGTATCCACAACTGTGTAAAACAGAAACTGAAATCAAATTCCTTCTCATAAAAGGCACATAAACAGTATCTTTCAAAAGTAAATCATGTCCACTACTCAATTTCAAGGAAACTACTCCTATGTGCTCAACATTAACACTAAATCCATCTCCTAATTGCACTATCAACTCTCCTTTATTAAATAAGGAATATATATAATATATCCTAACAATATATACATATATTCTAGTTTATAAATAACTCTTGATAGTTTTTGTCAGTCGTAGTTTTTGGCCATCTTACTTCTTATATCATCTTTTTACAATAATAAAAATATTTATATCTAAATTCAAATAAATTGATTGTAAATTCTTATTTACTTTATTTTCATATATATATTGCTTGCCTTCGTGCTGCAATATTTTAAAGAAGATTTCCAAATTTTATGGTAGATGTCCAAATCTCCCCTGTTCTTATCTTAAATATGATAAAGAGGAAGAAATGACATCTGATCTACTATTCGTAGTTATAAAAGCATTACATCGTTTCTAAAGCACAGCAAGCACATCGAAGTTTTTATTGCCTCTGTCCATATTTCATAGCCTAAGCCATGCTATGTGCTACAACCCTATGGTCCCAGCCACTTACTGCCTTAACCATCCCAGATGTTCAACACAATTATCAGCTCCAGCTTTCGCTGCCCGTGGCCCCAATACTCCCGCACCACCACCGTCGACGCCATGTATGTGTCAACGGTTCTACAGGTCCACTGCAACAAGCAACCGATATTGCTAGTGCCGTTAAAGAAGAGGAAAAAAGCACCTTGCCGGTGGGGCTTGTGCCAGAGTCAATGCCAAAGCATGTGGGGGTGATCATTGATGGCCACCGTAGATGGAGTCGGTCGAACGGCGTGCCCGTGGAAACCTGTTATGAGATAGGGTTTGGGAAAATAGGGATGCTGATGCAGTTCTGTATGAAATTTGGAGTCAAAGTTCTAACCACTCTTATTATAAGCGCCAAGAACTTGAATCGTCCCCAAGTTAGTAATCAATAAAAAGTAGTAGACAAATTATAATGTAGCATAGGAGATAGGAAATAGGTTATATAATATTTTGCCCATTAAATAATGTCATGCATAATAAAAGTGGTAACTACTTTAGATTCTAATTAGTAGCCTTTTATTTTCTGTTTGGAAGTTGTTTTTTTCCCTCTACTTACGCTGTAATAATAGATCGTTTGATTTTGCGCAGGTGGAAGTTGAAACTCTGCTGAACAACTTTGACAAAATATTGAAGCAGGAAATGGAAACTTTCGTGAGGTAAATAGGAAGATCCAAATTAGGAGTAAGGATTAAGAAGGTTGTTCTAATTGAAAAATTATATATATATATATATATAAACTGTAACTATTTAAAAAATTCCCTGAAAAATTATTTGTATAGCAATCAAGAATTTAGTTTGATAGTCTTCCTAATTTATCATAACAAGAAAGTTGACAATTACATAGACAAGGACGGATGTTGGTCTTTCTGGGTTTTAACAGGGACAATATTCGAGTGACTATAATTGGCGATACATCCAGTGATTCATTGCAGCAATTAATTGTTCACACAGAAGAGACCACAAAGAACAACAATGGTTTGCATGTGATGTTCGCAGTTAACTACAGCGGGCAATACGACATCGTTCAAGCTTGTAAAAGGGTGGCGGTAAAAGTGAAGGACGGTCTTGTTGATCCCAAAGACATGGACGAGTCTCTAATGGATCAGGAAATGGAAACAAGATGTACCCAATTCTCAGACCTTGATCTTCTTATACGACCAGGCAAGGAGCAAAGGGTTAGTGGATTTTTACTGTGGCAATTGTCATATACCGAACTGTATTTCCCACTACTATATTGGCCTGACTTCGGAGAAGCTGATTTCGTGGACGCGCTTCGATATTTTCAAGCAAGAGAGAGGCGATTTGGATCAGTCTAAAGTGTTTGTCTTTGTGAAATTGCTATTATTTGGGTACAATAAGGCTCTTCGTATGCTTATGAAAGTCTGTTAACTGAGTAGCTTAGTTCTGTAAATAGTGTGTAATGTTTATTTAAAGAAGTGTAGTCGTTTTACACTTAGTAGATAGTGTTGCTCAAGTGTAGTCGTTTTATTTAATTACTTTGTATATAAAGGAAATCTGACCTTGTACAATTTCGAGAGAGTTCTAATAAAATGGGTCAGTATTTATATCTCTTTGTGTAAGTTGTATCATGGTATCAGAGCAGGTTGCTCTTATGTTAGTTGTTAACACCTTAAAATGATAAATTATGTTACGTATTAGACTCACATGTGAAGGGGTGTGTTGAAATATAAAGAGTGGGAGTTTGTCCCATGTTGGAAAAAGAGAGGAAAGAAGACTAACATGTAAGTCTAGTGAACTACTACACCTATCATCAATTAGTTTTAGGATGCAACCTCACTTAGACTTGTATGTGATCTAACTTTCCTTCTCATATGGGTCCATATAAAATCGTTGTTTTGCTATATTGATATGAGAGATTGAGTTTTTTGTTGTTGTGAGGAATCGACTGTTGATTGTGAGTCTGTGCTTGAGGAAGCAACGGAGTCGAAGGATCGAGAGTTAGGGTTTCTGAACTTTCATTTTCTAATTACGATGGAAGGTTTTTAGCGTGATGTTCCAGCTGGATCAACTCTAGATCCCAAATTGATAGCTTCACTTGAAGAAAATCAAACATACCTTCAAGGATCAAACTATCCAGGTATGAGTTTAGTTACTACAGTCTTGAATGGAAGCAATTTTTTTAAGCTGGAGTCGATCCGTTAAAATAGCTCTAGGAGCTAAGATGAAATTAGGGTTTACTGATGGAACATGCCGAAAACCCTCAGGATCTGTTGAATATGATAAATGGATTAGGACTAATTACATGGTTAGATCATGGATTTTGAATTCAATGTCAAAAGGCATAGTTGAAGCTTTCATTTATACAAATTCTGCTCGAGAATTGTGGTCAAAATTAGAAGAAAGGTTTGGTGAAAGTAACGGTCCTTTGTTATATCATATACGACAAATTAGTGCAGCAACACAAGGAAATCAGTCTGTTACTAGGTACTTTACTAGTCTTGTCAGATGAACTTTCGTGTCTCATGCCTGTCCCCTAATGTACCTGTGGGACGGCAGCATAGTGTACTTGTGGAGCACCTAGGGCTCTAGCAGATTTAACATCATTAAATCAATTAACGCAATTTCTAGTGGGTCTAAATGAGAGTTATGATCATATTAGGAATCAAATTATGGTTATGGAACCTCTGCCTACTATTAATAAGGCTTACTCTGTGGTCTTAAGGGTAGAAAAACAAAAGGAAGTGCAGATGGTTTTTAGTGAAGGAGTAGAACATAATGCTATGTTGGTGAGTAAAGGGAATACTAAGAAGGTTAGAGATGGAGGAGGAAAACAATTTAAAAATAAATGGGGTAGTACTGACGAAAGTGAGTTGTACTGTTCTTATTGTAAAAAGAATGGGCATGTGAAAGAGAACTGTTTTAAGCTTACTGGTGTACCAGATTGGTAGCTGCATGATAAGAAAGGAAAGTTAAGTGGGAAGGGTTATACTGCTAATGCAGTGAATGAAGATAATTCATTTACTGTAGACAATAGTAAATTAGTGGTAGATGCTGCCACTAGTACTCCTAATCTTCCATTGTCTGAATTGATCAGACAAGAATTATTAAAGTTGATGAAGAATAGAGCAAACTCAGATCCTCTCATGGTGAACCTGACACATCTTTCAGATTTTGCAGGTACACTTCCCTTTTTAACTCTTTCTAATCTAGATGGAATAGGTTTAGATTAATGGATATTAGATATAGAAGCCTCAAACCATATGTGTGTGGATCTTTCTTTGTTAACTAAACCAGTTGTGCCTAACACGTTTATCCCTATATCTACCTGATGGAACATAGAATCGTGGACATCACATTGGTGATGTTTTCTTACCCAATGATCTTATCTTGATAGAAACACTACATATACCTACTTTTAAATTCAATCTTTTGTCTGTGAACAAACTTACAACCACTTCATCTATTACCTTCAAATTTTATCCAAACTGTAGCATTTTGTAGGACCTAAGAAAGTTGTAGGGAGGCTTTATATCCTAGACAAGGATTCTTTCAAGGATGACACAATAGCTAGATACTCTTTGTGTACTGTTGACAGTAGTTCAAATAAAGTTCATTCAGTGTCTATGTATAAATTATGGCATCAACATTTAGGCCATATTCCAGAATATGTACTTAGACATATTGTTTCTTTTGATAATAAATTGACTGGTGTAGCTGGTGTTTGTTTGTTTGTCTTATTGCTAAACAACACATATTGTCATTTCCTTCTAGCACTATTCATACTGCTTCTATTTTCCAATTAATTCATGTTGATGTTTGGGGTCCTTATAATCAACATTCTGTTTTTGGTGGGAGATATTTCCTATCAATAGTGGATGATTATAGTAGGGGAACTTGGACATATTTGATAACTCATAAATGTCAGGTAGTTAATTGCTTGGATAGATTTTATAAGATGGTAAGAACACAGTTTCAGAAATCTGTTCAGATTGTAGGAACAGTTAATGGAACTGAGTTCCTGAGTGGGGAGTTTTAGAAAATGTTTGAGAATTTGGGAATTTTACATCATAAGCCCTGTGTTTATACACCCCAATAGAACGGGGTTCTGGAGACAAAAGATAGACATTTATTACAGATAATTAGGCATTTTTTGTTCTAAGCTTCTTTGCCTATAAGTTTTTGGGGAGATTGTATACTGACAGCAATTTACCTCATAAATAGACTTTATTCTTCACTTTTAAGTTGGAAAAAACCTTATGAGATTTTATATGGTTATCCACCAAAATATGATCATATGAAATCTTTTGGGTTACTTTGTTTTGCAACAAATGTTCAGCCTTATAAAAGTAAGTTTGATTCGAGGGCCTATAAGTGCATTTTCTTCGGATATAGTCATGGAAAAAACAGTTATAAGTTGTTTGATCTACAATCTCATTCTGTTCTTGTTTCTAGAGATGTAATTTTTCATGAAAACAGTTTCCCTTACCAGTCTTGATCTAATACAACACTAGCTCTTCCATTGTCTTTGGCTTTAGCTGATCAGCCTTCTGATCTTCTTAATGTTGTACCTTCGAGTATTAATGGTTCTTCAATCCATTTACCAATTTTAGACAATAATCCACATATTCCTAAATCACTATCTTCTCATTCTTCACCCTTTCCAGTTACTTCCACTCTTGAATTGTGTAGAAGTATCAGAATATCACATAAACCAGCTTGGCTCAATGATTTTGGGTCTTAAGTCAACACCAACAATGTTATGTCTTCCTATTCAAGTTCTAATTCTTCTGTTTACACTCCACCTTCTTTTTCTTTTATACCTACCCCACATCTTACCCAATATATATATCTTTTTTAAAGAATGTTTTCAATAATCAAAAACCTCAATCTTATCATCAGGCTAGAACTAATATACATTGGGTAAGAGCTATGTAGTACGAGTCAGCTGAACTTGAATCCAATCATACTTTGATTTTAACTCCTTTAGCAGAGGGTAAGAAGGCTATTGGTTCTAGGTGGATTTATAAAGTGAAACTTAAGCTTGTTGGGACTGTTGATCGTTATAAAGCTAGGTTAGTAGCCAAAGGATACAATCAAGTTGAGGGGATTGATTTTACTAATAGTTTTTCACCAGTTGCTAAAACAGTAACTGTATGGTTGTTGTTGGCTGTTGCAGCCTATTTTACTTGGCTTATCCATCAGTTAGATGTGAACAATGCTTTTTTGCATGGGTTTCTTGATGAGAAAATGTATATGGTTCCTCCGGATGAATATACTAAGGCTGGATCGAATGAAGTTTGCAAATTAAATAGATCCTTGTATGGTTTAAAACAAGCCTCACGACAATGGAATTGTGAGTTTACTAAGCATCTACTTTCTTATTGTTTTGTACAATCATAGAATGATCATTGCTTGTTTACAAAATCTACTGGTTCTACTTTTGTTGCATTTCTTATATGTGTGGATGACATTTTGCTGATTGGTCCGAATGATGTTGTCGTCGCTGATGTTAAAAATTTTCTGCATACTACTTTTACCATTAAGGATCTTGGGCCAGCTAAGTACTTTCTTGGTTTAGAGATTACTAGATTGTCTAATGGTCTATATGTTAATAAGAGGAAGTATGTGTTGGACATTCTCTCTGAATTGGGTTTAACTGGAGCAAAACCAATTTCTACTCCATTGTTTAAGGGCTTGCATTTGACTGACCAATCTAGTCAGTTGCTCAATAATGTGGGACAATATAGGAGGTTGATTGGTATGCTATTGTATTTGGGTTTTACTCGACCTAATATTACTTTTTTTGTTCAACAATTAAGTCAGTTTCTTAATGCTCCTTGTCAAGGTCATTAGGATGCTGCTTTACATTTATTGAAGTATTTGGAGGGTAGTCCTTCTAAAGGTCTATTTTTTCTTGCTTCAGCTGCATCTTCTGTTTCTTCATTATGTTCACTTGAAGGTTATTGTGATGCTGATTAGGGGTCATGTTTTTTGACTAGACGATCTATTTTTGGGTTTTTCTTTAGTTTCTTGGAAAACTAAAAAATACCCTACGGTTTCTCGTTCTTTTGTTGAAGCGAAATATTGTACCATGGCTTCAGCTGCGTGTGAACTGTTATGGATTTCTTATATCTTACATGATTTATAGATTTCTTTTACTTTACCTATTCCTTTGTATTGTGATAACAAGTTGCTTTGCATATTACTGCTTATCTGGTCTTCCATGAACCCACCAAATATTTTGATATTGATTGTCATACGGTTCGTGATCAATACAAGTTGGGTTTTGTTACTCCTACTCATGTTTCTTATAAAGACCAGTTAGCTAATCTTTTTACTAAGGCCTTGACAGCTCTAGTTTTTACTGCTCTTCTGTCTAAGTTGAGTTTGGTTGATGTTCACCAAACTCCAACTTGGGAGGGGGGGGATGTTAACTTTCTAAGTAGCTTAGTTCTGTAAATAGTGTGTACTGTTTATTTAATGAAATGTAGTCGTTTTATAGTTAGTAGATAGTGTTGTTGAAGTGTAGTCGTTTTATTTAATTGCTTTATATAAAGGAAATCTGACCTTGTACAGTTTCGAGAGAGTTCTAATAAAATGTGTCTGTTCTTATATCTCTCTGTGTAAGTTGTATCAAAGTCGTGCGGATGCATTGCAAGTTATTCGAATAATATCTTTATAGAATAATATTTAATGTAATACCTTCGTGTGATTGAAGTTATTAGTATCACTCTCATGATAAAATTAAATAATATCTAAAAATTAGGATATAGATAACGTATCTTAAGGATTTCCTCATTAGAATAACAACACTCCTCAACGACCGGATAGTGTGGAGTAACAACTTTATAAAGATGTAACTTGGTTAAGGATAATATATTATTACTTTCTATCATTACAACTCCGGATTATCTAAAGGTATGGTTTAACTATCAAACCCTATTATATAACCAACTATGTTACATCTCAATCATTAATGATTAGTGAATGACTTAGACAATTCCTTTTCCCCACTCATTCAATCGCCCTGGCCAAGGTCTTGAAACAATCATTAAGATCAATGACAACATACAGCTCAAACTCATTACCTAGATTCGATGGATCCTATCTTGACTCACCACTAATCAGATAGATACTTAAGTATATCTAATGATCATTCAACTAGCATTTTTACACTCTATGTGTCCGACATCAAAACATAATAAGTGACCTATTGATTACTATGATCATCTCAAGTCAAAGGAAAAATATACATTTTCATAGGTAATATTAACCATTGTGAATTTTCAGTTTGGTCAGTTCAATGATCATATCTTCATATGCATCATCTATATATTTAACTTAGTAAATGAGATTTATTAATATCCATCCAATAGATACTATTATATACATATTGATCTAACAAAATCATTAAAATCCTTATTTGACGATCCTATGATCAAGAACACTTGATGGCAAGTGTATAACTTTGATCAATGACTTATCATATTAGAATAAAAACAATAAATATAATATGATAATATAATCATTTGCCATGTTATTAAACAAAGTTAATAATTACAAAACAAAAATGTTCAATCTATTATATAATGATTGGGTTATCGGCATAATTCCAACAGTTGTAAACTTTTTATTGGCAATAGTTAGTTGACAATGCTAAGATGTGCTATGATTGTAATGAAAGGAAAATTACAACATAGAATCTAAATCCTAATTATAGTAGGCAAGACAATTATGTGATCCATTGCCGCATCTCAATCATCTGACGAGAATGATGATATTACAGAGTTCTATCATCGCAAAATGGGTCATATGAGCTATTATGAACTTAAGATTCCAAGTAATAAAGGATTGTTTGATGGAAATATGACAGGAAATATGAAGTTATATGAGTCTTGTGTTCTTAGCAAAGAATACAGGGTGAAATATGATTATGGTAAGCATACTTCCCATTAGAATTCTTAATTATGATCATTTAGACTTATAAGGTCATGCTTCAGTTCAATCCCATAGATTACGTATTTATTTTGTAATATTCATTGATGATTACTTGAGAAAAGTATGAGTGTATTTTCTAAAATTAAAGAATAAAGTATTTGAAAGTTCAATGAATAAAAGACAATGATTGAAAAATGTACCAAAAAATAGGTTAAGCCACTTATAATAGGAAATGAATAGATATTTTATAATAAGCCATTTGAGTTTTGGAAGAAGGCATATTGGGACACCGGATTATATATCATTAACCATAGTAGAATAGAGTTATAGAAAGAATGAACCATATAATCACATAGCATGTTAGATGCATGTGATTAAATGTTGGATTATTGAAGTAGTTTTGGGCTAAATCAATTAAATTTGTTGCTTATCCAATGAATCAATTTCCTTCAAATGCAATATATTTTAGGACTCTTGGAGAAGGATGGTATGACACTCACTTTGATTATTCAAGCCTAGGCATACTTGGTTTGCCTACATATATAATATCATGCTAATGATGGTAAAATGGAGCAAAAGGTAATGAAGTTCATATTTCTAGGGTATGATGCTGGAGTTAAAGGGTATTCACTATAGAGTATTGAAAATGATAGAACTCTAGGATTTGTAAATAATAAAGATATTATTTTTGATGAATCTACTATATTTGGTTAGAGAGATGAGCTTGGCACTTATTGGTAAAAAGGATCATGGTGCTAACCAGAAGGTGGGGTTTGAAATTAAAACACTAAGTATAACATGGCATAATCAATCTATAGATGTGTTGGATCAACAATCATATACTATAATAGTAAGGAAGACAAAGAGAGAAATTAGAAAACCTACCGAGTATTTACTTTGAGTTGATGATTAAGAAATTAATCTTGTAGCATTGCCTTAGTAGTAGCTGAAAGTATCGATGATGATGAATTATGGACTTATAGAAAAGTAGCAAATAATAACAACGCATTAGAATAGTTAGTTGCTATGAATGAGGAGGTACAATTTCTAAACAAGAATAAGACATAAAAACTATTATCTTTACCAAAAGATGTAAAGCCATTGGAATGTGAATGAGTCTTTAAGAAGAAAGAAAGAATTCCTAAAGTTGAGCCATATAACTAGTGGCATAGGGCTTCTCATAAAAGAAGGGAATTGACTACGATGAAGTATTCTCAACATTTATAAAACATAAGACCATATGAGTTATTTTATATTGAGTTCATTTGAATTGGAATTAGAACAACTTGATATTAAAACTACATTTTTGTATGACATTCTAAAAGCATAAATCTTTATGTCATAACCATATGATTTTCTTGATTATGAGAAGGAAATTATATATATGTGGAAGGAATCCTTATATAGAATGAAATAATCACCAAAGTAGTGGTAGAAAAGGTTTGATGCCATCATATTGTCACACACTTTGTTTGTAATAAGTTAAAAATTTTTGTTTACTTTAAGAAGGTGTTAAATGGTTTATGGATCTATTTATTGCTATACAATGATGACATATTAAATATAGCTAAGAACAAGGTTAAAATTAATAGTATGAAGATCTTGTTGAGTAGTGATTTTAAAATGAAGGATTATGATATAGCCAAGAAAACTATGAAGTGTCTGACATTTAAAACTATGGAATGTATGACAAAACTATATGGTCACAGTAACTTTACATATCTATAACAAGTTTGTTGTCAAAAATGATATAAAGTAGTGATGAATTAAGTCATAATAGTACTTCATTTTATTGTGACAAATTTGTCGTCACAAATAATATAAAATAATGTCAAATTATGTCACGACCCGAAACCGCATTGGGCACATGATAACTGCCGTATACCTGAGCTAAGGATTCTCACGGTACCCTTAACCTGACTATACAAGGCTAACTGCATATCCTTTAAAAATATTTGAACAATACAACGACTATATTTTAAAAATCCCAAAACTCAATTAAAACACCTGTAAATCAGTTTTAAACACACTTCTATATTTATATTAAAACTCTATGACAACTTTTGGACTTTTAAGTCGACTCAAGAGTAATCTCAACAACAGTACAACAGGTTCATACATAAGGTTATTTACAAACCACAAGACAGTCAAGAGTTAATTTAATATCTACATAATCATGAGCTGCTATACAACAAAAGTACAAAATAGAGATTACCCACATGCAGTAATGCCTCGAAAATGTTAAAAGACTACACGATTAAGCTCACCAAAATAACCTGCATGGTTGGAAAGCGGAGGGGGTGAGTACACTATTTACTCAGTGAGTAGGAAAAACATATATCGCAAACAGAACCCAGTACACACCAAGACGGTCTAGATAACCTAAGGATGATTTTTTTCACACATCTAGCATGCACATAACCACCTATGAAGTGAACATACATGAATCAGAAACACATAGGCCTAGCCTATGACTCAACCTATTCTAGTTAGGAATCACATAGGCCTAGCTTATTAATCACTCATCTAGTGAACATAGATTTCAGTTCCAGTTCCAGTTCCAGTACACAAGAGTAGAAAAGAATTACATGTATACATCAAATCTCGTCAGGAAGCCAAATCTCAGAATAGGCCAAAATAGTTATGTGTGTCACTACTAGTTGGTCAAACTAGTGTGCACACCAACCAATTCTCGTTGTTGACTCTACTTTTATCTGTGATGAGTCCAGACTACGGTCGACAAGAGCGTCATGACCCTAGGTGATGACGTCGTTGGTGACCAAACCTCTTGGTGTGCAATCACCCACAAGTTCCATAGAAAGTTATCGATATGAGGACTCGGCTTTTATGTACCAGCGTTAAGGATACTGGGTTGTTTAATCTATTGTGCCTACCACATGAATGACCAATTGTTACCTCACCAATCACAAAAATCATATACAAATATTAAGTACTAAAATCAAGTAAGGAACCATGCCTTTATTTATCAGTCCAACCGATAAAATGGAACTTTGTCATGACTCTAAGCCAAAAGAGAGAACATACTCATAGCATACATGACTCGATTATGCATATGTAAGTTCCAAAACATTATTTCATGTAATAAATGTCATCTTTTGCATTCCAAGTGCAAAGTTGTTCAAAAATGTAGTTTTAGGAAATAAAACGTTGTCCTTTGCATTTCAATTATAGGTTTGTTGAAATCAATATCATTTCTCAAATATGTAATAAAAACATCAGTTGCACTCCAAGTGTAAAGAGTTATTCAAAACAATGTCATTTATTAAATATACTAGTATACTAGCATCAATTTGAGATTCAATTCTATTATGCATTGCTTAGGTTTAAAATTCACATACAAGTTATCATGCATACCTTGGTATGTTTTAATCCCGTTTGAGAGATATGGTTTCCCCAACTCACTTTAAAAGGTGTACACTCCCTTGACTTCAATAATCTTCGGTACGAGCTCCATGATCCACAACTTTCGAGCCTTTATAAATACAAATATACAATATATTTACTATTCAAACATGTATCTTATATTTATACACCACCACATAAGGGTATAAAACACAATGTCACTATCTTTAAGCTATATGATTCAGCCATTAAGCTTCTCACATGGTTACTTCCCTTATTATTATTCACATAAGCTTTCTTTTGCATTTTCCAAGGCATTTAATGCCTTTGATCCAATACTTACATGTTTCAAAACATAAATAAGCACATTTTTATCCAAGCACATTAGGCCATTACTCATCAATCTAAGCAAAAATTCAAGTTTAAGTAAACATGAAAGTCTCTTTCCAATGCACACCATTACAATCCTTAAATCCAAGTTCACTTAGGCATTTTATTAAACACCTAATATGCATGACTTTCAAGTCATATTTTCAAGACTTTATCATAATAATTCATGGTGAAATTACCTTTTTGCCTTAGCTTATGTGAAATTACCATTATACCCTTCAAACTTTTCCTAAATTTGCAATTAAGCCTAAAATTTGGAATGACCAAAACTTTTATTTTCATTTTGATCCTCAAATATTTGAAAAATTATAATTAAGCCCCCTTAACTTTATAAAATTACATATTAGTCCTCCAAGAATTGAAAAATTACATTTAAGTCCCTTAACTTTTAACAATTTGAAAATAAGCCCTTATGTACATCAACTTTTCCAATTAAGCTTTATAAGTGTCCAATAAGTTATAAATCATGTCTAATCACCTCTAAGGTATCAGAACACATTTAACTCGACCACCATGGCCATATACATCTAAGAGACTCGGTTTTACACACTTAGAAGCTTATATGTCAGAAATCTCCAAGATTTCACATACCCATGAACTCTAAGTTCATATAAAGGCATATGACATTATATATCACTAGCATATATACCGAATGGATTCAAATACATTTTTGAACTCATATACAACTATGTACATATCAATATACAGTAGTATCTTCAAGTACAAACTAATTAAAAAGAGCTTAGAGAGTCTGACATTACAAATTATGCCATAACAATATTTCATTTTATTATGATAATGTCATTGCCATTAAAATAATTGAAAATAGTGACAAAATATTTATCACTAGTGTTTTTTTTATCTGTGTCCATTACTTCTTGGTCACTAATTTTTTAAGGAAAAAGTGTCAATATCATTTTGCCAAAAAAAATGAAAATTTGTTCTTACAAACTATATTGTCACTAATGTGTTTATTATTGTCACAAATAAAACTATCAATTCAACCATGGAATTGCATTGGTGGTAAAAGAAATTTGCATCAGTGACCATATTGTCTAGCAAATTTCACAAGTATGAAAATTATATGTTACAATAATATTATCACTAAATAAAGATTATATGTTACAATAAATTTATTACTAATGTGCTCATGTTTGTCACAAATAATATTATTAAATTTAACAATTTAATTGCTTAATCCATAACATAGTTGCATTGGTGGCCATAAAAAACAAGTTGTCACAAATGGTACAGATTTTTAGTGCCACAATATTGTCAATAAAATTTTTTAGTATATATAAAAATATATAAAAATCACCAAAATGTACAAAATTATAATTTCCAATATATAAAATTGTAAAATTTAATATTCAAGACAATTATATTTGTTACAATTATCCCAAACTACTACGTGCTAATTTAAGCTAAAACTCTCCAAAAGTAAAATTTCCTAGCTATTCTACTAGATGAAGTTCACTATTAATTTGTTTCCTACAAAATAAATAAAAATAGAATCAATTAATTAGTTTATAAAATATTAAGGTATAAATTTAGTACTAACATTTTATAATAATATAATGACAATAATAAGCAGGAATACTAACTATTCTAAATTTTATAAATTTATAAACTCACATGACTAATAAGGGTATTTGATGTTGTGGTACTTGATGGAACTCCAATTGAGGCAGAAGTAATGAGTTCTGAGAACATTGACAGCCTTTCCAATCTCAGTTGCCTGGTGAAAGGCAAGCATAGTTAGTTGAAGAACTCAGCTATAGAAACCATATACTATGATGAAAAAAGTTTATGATACTTGGATTCTAGATAATCAAACCTTTAGGACATCCACAATCAAAGTCATCAATTTAAGCCTCATCAATGACTCAAACAACACAGATTCAGACTGTCAGATGAAACAGCCAAAGCAAAATCAATTAGACACCATAAAAAATTAAAATACATGTATATATCTTTGAGCAATTACCACCAAAAGCAACATCTATGCTCAAACTTGAAGACCAAAATATAAAAAAATCCACATAATTATCTAATTCAACAGTCCAATCAACCAGAAAACCTACAAAGACTTGAGCTGTAATAAAAAAAAACTGCACTATAAGGTCATGTATGCCTCTTCTTGACTAGCCTAAAGAATGTGCTTGATCCTCAACATTTTGTTGGGATCCAACCCTGATTGAATCACGGATGCAGCGAAAAAAAAATATTTTACGGATTCCGAGCGAATCTCGATAATTGATTAAACTTGAATAAAACAAAATTTGATTTAGAAATCATGCCTTGTTCGCTTTCCGAAGAAAAACTTTGAATCTTTTCTCTGAGTGATCAATCACCAGTTGTCCACTTGTTCAGCCTCTGATGGTATCCATAGAGCAAGTTCCAAACTACCTTTGGAGGAAGAAAACAAAAAGTGCTAGCTTCTATAAAGCTCTTCCCTTTAAATAGAAAAATCAAGTTAGTCTTTTATTAAAATTGAAACTCTTTAATTATAATCAGAATCAAATTCTAATTCTAATTAGTTTAATTTTATTAAATCAAATATCTCATATTTGATTCCCAAAGTTTCTCAAAATTTATAATTAAGTCCCACTTAATTAAATTAATTTTTCTTTCACAAATTGCTCTTTGATGTGTGACCCATTAAGTTCCTAGTAAGTTGGCAATAATTATAAATTATAATTCTAATACACAATTAGAATTAGATAAATTAAAACTCCTTTTAATTTATCTTTAATTCTCTAATTAAATAATTCATAATCATAAATCATAATTGACATCTAGCAACATGTGATGATTATCCAAATATTAGGAATGTCAAAGTGATTGACTTAACCTATCCATACATGGCTATAATGTACGATCTAATCCTTTAGTCATTCAATATTCTAATTAGACAGAGTATAGATATAGTGTCTACTCTTATCATCCAATCATGTTATTTCTTACTAATTAGTAATTAATTTATAATTGAAATTTGAAAACTCCTTTTCAAATATCAATTCATTCTGGCTAGAGAATTCCATAAATCATTACTAATCAAGAACACTAGAATATTCTCTCTAATTAATTTAGAGTGATGAATCCTATATTGACTTACTCAACTATCTACATATGGTTCATACTGCATCTAATTACTATCGACTGAATTATCCTAGGACAATTCATAAGTAGCATCAAAACACATTAATTCCCACACTAGATACCTTGGTAATCTCAAGTTTGATGATCAATTATACAACCATCATTACGGGATAATCCATAGACACATAAGTAATATTCCATCCGGAATTGTCATAATCAGGTCAGTTCAGTGACTTATTCTCTAATAATCACTCACATATTAGTTTAAATATTTCTATACTTTAATTTATGAGATCAATTACTTTCTTTATAAGAAAGAAACATAATATGTGCTAGTTTTATCGTTTCAACAATATCTAGTCTTGATGAAACTATAACTAGGAGCATTTAGGAATAACACGTAAGTGTAAATTGAATCTCATAATTATGATCTCATTATAATTTTAATTACACAGTAATTATTCCAAGGATTTTATCTTTAGTATTAAAACATAAAACATGAATTAAATTAATACATAAAAATAAATAAAGACTTTTCATTAATAAAAAAATAATGTCATACAATAATTTGCACCCAATTGAATGGCTGTGAAGGCATAAATTAACAACCTCCCACTCGCACTAAATCCAATCACCTCTGAATCTAATGCCATATCCATCCATACGACAGTCATGTCTCTTTTGAGACAATGACTTAGTAAGAGGATCTACTAGATTCTCTTTAGTGCGAACTCGCTCTAATGTTATGTCTTTTCGCTCCACTATCTCCCTGATTAAGTAAAACTTTCTAAGTACATGTTTGGACCATTGATGAGACCTGGGTTCTTTTGCTTGTGCAATAGCACCATTGTTGTCATAATACAATACTATGGGCTCAAAAAAGCTAAGAACCACTCCAAGTTTAGTGATAAACTTCTTGATCCAAATTGTTTCCTTTATCGTCTCTGACGCTAAAACGTACTCTGCTTCGATCATTGAATCTAGGATGGCTGATTATTTGGAAATCTTCCAACTAACTGCATCACCATAAAAAGTAAAAATGTACCCTGACTGTGATCTTCTATCATCTTGATCTAACTGAAACTAACATCTAAATGACCTCGAACTCTCAGCTCAACTCCTCTATAGATCAGAAAAATATCTTTAGTCCTTTTTAAGTACTTCAAGATGTTTTTCACAACTGTCCAATGACCCTCACCAGGATTAGCTTGATATCTGCTTGTTATGCTCAAAGCATAAGTAACATCTGGTCTAGTACATAGTATCCTATATATGATTGATCCAATTATCGAAGCATATAGAATACAATCCATTTTATCTCTCTCCTTTTATGTCTGTGGACACATACTCTGTGAGAGAGTAATCCCATACAATATAGATAAGAATCCCCTCTTGGAATTCTCCACGCTAAAACTCTTTAGCACTTTATCTACATATGTGGATTGAGATAATCCAAGCAACCTTTTTGATCTATCTCAATAGATCTTTATACCTAGTATATAGGCTGTTTCTCCCATATCCTTCATGGAAAAGTTCTTAGATAACCATATCTTAACAGACTGAAGCATTGAAATATCATTTCCAATAAGCAATATGTCATCCACATAAAGCACTAAGAAAATGATTGCATTCTCACTTACCTTCTTGTAAACACAAGGTTCATCGACATTTTTGATAAAATCAAACTCTTTGATTGTTTCATCAAAATGGATGTTCCAACTCTGAGACGCTTGTTTAAGTCCGTAAATGAACCTTTGCAACTTACATACTTGATCAGGAAATTCTTTGGATTCAAAACCTTCAGGTTGTGTCATGTACATATCCTTTTGCAAATTCCCATTGAGAAATGTTGTTTTGACATCCATTTGCCAAATTTCATAATCATGGTATGTAGATATAGACAATAAAATCCTTATGGATTTAAGCATTGCTATTGGTAAAAAAATTTCATCAAAATCAACTCCTCATTTTTGTTGTAACCTTTTGCCACCAACCTTGCTTTATACATATGTACATTTCCATCCATGTCAATTTTTCTCTTAAAAATCCATTTGCACCCAATAGGCACTATACCTTCAGGTGCATTCACTAAAGTCCGTACTTGGTTAGTGTATATAGATTCCATTTCGGATTTCATGGCTTCTTGCCATTTTAAAGAATCAATGTTTGACATTGCTTCTTTAAAGGTAGTAGGCTTATCATCTATGAGTGATACGTTATCTTTTCCATGCACTATATGTAGATCAAATCTAGTCGGAGGATGATGTATCCTACTAGTTTGTCACAGGCTATATGTCTCTTGAACTCTTAATTGTACATTATATGTATCAACTTACGGTTCTTGTTCCATATCGATGTGAGTTTGTGGTTCTTGAACTTCTCTAAGTTCAACCTCACTCCCGTTAAGAATAAATTCTCTTTCTAATAATGTAGCATACCTTGAGACAAACACTTTTTGCTCAACAGGATGATAGAATTGATAATCGAAACTTTCTTTCAGATATCCCACAAATTTGGATTTATCCAATTTAACTTGAAGCTTATCAAATATAACACGCTTCACGTAAGTATCACATCACCAAATCTTTAAGTGTGATAATCTAGGTCTTCTACCAATCCATATCTCATATGGTGTCATATCAATCGATCTAGAAGGAACTCTATTTAGAAGATATATTGCAATTTCAATTGTATATCCCCAAAAGAATATAGGAAGCACTGCATGACTTATCATGGAATAAACCATATCTAATAGTATACGATTTCTCCTCTCAAAGACTCCATTATATTGTGGAGTTGTAGGAGGAGACTATTGTGAGTGTAGTACCCCACTCCCGCAAGACCCGAACCCGATATCGATAGGTGATATCCGAGTTCGTGCCCCACGAGGGTGGCATGCTAAAGCACTCAATCATTTAGAAATTTGTATATTTTTTGAACCACAAACATAATGTGTAGAAATCGATACTCAATTTGGGCCACATTCATTCATAAACACTTTCAATTAACACAAAACCATCAACAAAATTTTCAATAGCCATTTGGGCCCTTTCACAATTACAAAACACTTGAGTCATTTTGGAATACAAATTTATACAAAAATTTGCGAAATATACAATTCAATACAAAATAGAGAAATGCAATGCAGACATGAACTGATCCCGACCTCTATCCTTCACTTGAATACTGTAGGGATACTCCCGTTGGCCTAATGGGGTATTCTCCTGATCCTAAAAAATATTTGCAAATTTTGGGTGAGTTTTACAAACTCAATGAGTGACCATCATCGATGGCTCACCCAATCACATAACACACCAAATCACATTCACATCAGTTCACATTTCACATTCAATGAAATCTTATAATGCTATATGTATGAGACTCACATTCGTTTTTATTATTGTGACCGAGTACCTATCACATACTTATACAATTACTAGCCCATAGGGCTCAATCAGAACAGAACATTGGCTCATAGGGCTCAGTCAGAACAGAATCACTGGCCTATAGGGCTCAGTCAGAACAGAATCACGGAGCATAGTTCTACGTGCAGAATCAGAAATCACGGAGCAAGGCTCTATGTGGAAACACTACTTACTGGCAAATCAAGTCACAACGTCTTTATCTGAACATGCATTTTATGAAATGCATGTTGGACCCCGTTTCCGAAGCTCAACATTCGAAATCAAAAGACATGGAGGGCTCACATTTTACCAAAACTAAATACTATACCCGAATTCAGTCCAAAAATTGAAAGTCTTAAGGCTCAAATTGAAATTCAATACCTTCAAATACTTTGTAGCTCTATGTCTCTAGTTTACCCCGAATCAGAAATCATCTTATTTGGATTTCTACAGATTAAGATATCATCAAAACAATGAAGTATGTTCAGTGGGATAACACCAGTTCATATCCTTTAAGAGCACACTCACTGTACCCGTCCTACCTTTTCCACTCAATCTTTCGCACTTCATTTCAGATAGATTATATTTTTGGTGGAGATGTAGAGAAAAGTCTTACGAATCCAATGGTTCAAGAATCAGATCATTTGAATGTCTAGAGAAGAAGTTATGGCCAAAAGACTCTGACACATTTCTGCCCTTACTTAGAATGTATGTGCTTCAGTACGAATGCCATAACTTTTGCTACAAATGTCTTATTGACTTTGTTTTTTGACCATTGAAAAGAGGACTTCGATATCTACAACTTTCATGAAGACCTTAAAGGCTAATTCTATCTTCAACCTTCTGTATCATCTCATTTTCTATCGTCTACTTTCTTCCGTCTGCTTTTCTATCGTCTGCTTTCTTCCGTTTGCTTTTCTATCGTCTGCTTTCTTCCGTCTGCTTTTCTATCGTCTGCTTTCCTCCGTCTGCTTTTCTTCCGTCTACTTTTCTATCATCTGCTTTCTTACAAGAATCATAACTTTTGACTCCGATATCTAAAATTTTCATACTTTATACCGTTGGAAAGATAAATGAAAGCTCTACAAATTTCTAGAAGAAATTAAAAAAAAAAACAATTTCGGTCTCTAAAAGGGGTCAAAATTCACGACAAAGTGACTGTTCGTTAATTTCACCCTAAACAACAACAGAACTTCAATTAATCATAACTTCTAGCCCCGATATCAAAAAATTTCATACTTCATGGCATTAGAAAGCTGGAAACATAAACTACAACTTTCATTAAGACCATCTTTGCTAATTCTATCTAGATCAGTACAGTTTTGCCATTGAAGTTTCTGAATACCATTCCTATACTTAGGATGGCTTATCAACACATCAACTTCACATATCCACCCACTACTACCTACTCTTCGATACTATTAAGCTCCACCTTCACCAATTCATCTCAAACACAATTCTACTCCAACATGCTATTCCCAAACAAATACCCAACAACAAACTCAACAAGGAAGAACATGCACATTCCTTTTTCGCAAGTCAGACGAAATCTCACACACTGTCTATAAGACAACACCATCATACATAAAGGAGAATACTAGTATTCTCATTCTCATTTCCAATCAAAATAAATGTTCATGCACAGCTTTAAATACATATCAACATGTCCATCATAACTAAGCACAAGATACAAGATACATGAGATGCTCAATGTTTGATATGCTTGAAAAGCTATCCAAAAGCTAGTTACTAACTTAGTACAAAAGTATCTAAAGTCTTGGAGTTTCCGATGCCTTGCAAGGTTCACGTTCGTCTTGTATTGCACCTGAGGAGGGAAAGTGGGGTGAGCAACACGGCTCAGTGGCTAATACGTTTATAGCCCTCGGAAATGAGCCATACCACAAGCACGACACACATATATCAAGCAATCCAATTTAATTGCAATTTCATCACATAAAACATAACATGTCAACTTTTATCAATCATAACACTTTATTATGCATCATAGACAACAAAATCAAAATGAAATGCACATCAAATGGCTAGAGAGTTTCCGTGGAACAAAACGGTTTACACCGTGAACAAAACGAGTC
>JAOSBK010000001.1:25807509-25825076 GCA_027568895.1 Erythroxylum shatona | reverse complement strand
GTGTATGTTTTTGTGTATTTGTGTTCTTTAGATTATTTTTGTGTTTGATTTTGCTTAAGGACAAGCAAAAGTTTAAACGTGGGAGAGTTGAAAGGTGGCATTTGTGCATATTTTTCTTAGGATAATTTTTTAGTTAATCATGATAAATTGATTGTTGTTAACTTTTTTAGCTTATTTTTTGTCTTAGTTTCATATAATTGTATGATTATGTAAAAATGCATATGAATATGCATGAATGTGTGTGAATTAGGTCTTCAAGATTAGGTTTTGTATGGATTTTGCATGACATTGTTGCCCGTCTTTTTCTTACATTATGTTGGTATGAATTGCTAGTGTTTTGGACATGATTAAGTGATTAATTTTGTTGTTAATCAATAGGTTTGAAGGTGGTTTTGAGGATGGAAAGATAGAAGAACCAAAGAGAAAGCAAGTCATGTGACCTAAAGGAAAGCTGGAATTTTCCTCTGTCGACGCATCACCGATGTTAAAATTTCGCAAGATATAATTATTATTGGATTTTTTTGTTTTTAATCCAAAAGAAAGAGGAGAAATTCAACTTCAAATTGGTGAAATAATGGCCCAATTTCAATAAGAAATCAATAAGATATCATGGATTGAGATCAAGATAGAAAATAAAGTTTTATGGAAAATTCCAGCTGGCAACTTCCTCCTTCATACGTTGTTTTAAGTATTAAATGGGGTATAAAAACTCAATTTTAAACCACAGAAAAGAAGAAGGTCATGCAAGACATCCAAGTGAGAGAGAAGAACGTATTTTTGAGAGAAAAACCAAGAGAATTCAAGGTGGAATCAAAGGATTTCAATGAGACACAAAGCTACCACCATAGAATTCTAACTTTGCTCTTCAACATATAAGCCTTATTTCTTCTCTTTTCTTGCTTGTTACTATATATTTTTTTTGATTGAGAAGTATGTATGGATATGTTATGAAAATTTTGGATGAGATTTTGAAGGATTTCTAAGTAGTTATTAGGGTTGTTACTGGCTAAACTATGTGGTACCTTACTTTATTTAATGTTATGAATGTGTTTGATGTTTATGGTAAATGGCTGTCCATACTTAGCTCACATAGAGATATAGAGTTAAGAAATATGTTATTAAGCATCATGAGAGTGGGCTTACACGAAGAACACTCCATATATCAAGTTACTTTGCCATTTAGAGAGAGATCTTGAATGTGAAAATGGTTGTCTAAAAATCTATTCATATCCTTTTAATGGTTAAGTGAAAAATGGGAAGTGAGAGTTTACATAATTCATTTAAATCATTAAACAGGGCTTATTTGGTTCAAATAATGAGAGTGAAAGAACTAGGACATTAGGAAATTTTGGACTAAACATAATGAACATTGCTAAAGTGAGAGAATACATAGTTAGGTAATGACAATCCTAAGTTGTTAAATTGATACTTTTATTCACTATTTTCTAAATTTGTGTTCTTACTTTTGTAACAACCCTAAAGTGTGTATTTATGACTCTTAATTTTTATATTTTGGATCTTTCAAATCTAATTATTTAAGTTCCTTAAACAAAACAAAATTTGGATCATTTCGGTGATAAACCAATCCCTGTGGGATGATACCTATCTATACTGCAATTTCCGATCTGTATACTTGCAGGATAAGAGGTTTTAATTTAAACTTTGGAAAATTACCTATTAGTCTCAACACCTCACCATCATCACCTCCATCACTGTAAGGTTTGAACGATTGTGTGTTTTGATTTGAGTGTGAATTTTGCATATTGTTATGTTAGTGTGTTTAGGTTGCATATTGTGAATTGTATTAATGTATCGATGACTTAGATGGAACTAAATTGATTTAATTTTGAACAAAATCTATTAGGTTGTGAAGAGTCATTATCTCTCGAAATTAGTGATATGGGTTCTTTGGCTAAAATATGCAAGTTAATTAGGATTCAGTGTTAGGTTATTTACCCTATAAGTTGTCCAATTCATTTATAATTTTTGGTCTTTCGACTAAGTAGCTTTGCTAGTATTTTCATGAAAATGAGTAGCTAACGCAACAAGGTAGGAAATATTTATAAAAGAAGAAAAAAATTTGTAAATTTTAAATAAGTAACTATTCCGCTAGTCTTTGGGTTAAGAATAGAGTTAGTAGCCAGTTGAGAACGTGATGTAGCCAAGTAACCAGATCGACACGCATCACAAATATATGCTTTCACCTCAAAAGGTTATAATGGTGTTCCAACCAAGCAACTTACTAAAAAATGACTTAGTCAAGTAACTGGATTGACATTCATCACTAATGTTTGCCTTCGTGTAAAAAGACCAGGTTCATGTTCACAAAAAGTAACAAAAAAGATTGTTTTCTAATAAAAACCTACTAAATTTGTAAGTAGCTTAACTTTTCATGAAAATGTACTTAGGTTTAGTTACAAAGTTTGATTGATCAAATAATTATTAATGTATGTATACAATTGAAAAGGGTAAATAAACTTGACATTTAAGTTTTACTTAATATGTATATTTAGTCCAGAGTTCCTAGACACGGATTTTGCAAGTTAATAATTTGGAATAACTTGAATGATTGTGTTTAGAGTTAAATTTGTTTTGTGAAGTTAAAGACATTGCCTCATTATCGCATTATGTGCTTTGTGTTTCTATGTTGTTTGCTTGACAACAAGCAAACGTTTATGTGTGGGGATGTTGATAAGTATAAATTGCATCACGTTTTAGGCCATAGTTTGATATGTGTTTAGTCGTTAATTCTATCATTTAGTATGTGGTTAGGTTAGAATTTTATTATTGTTAATTATTTGTGTTTTAAGTGTTTTATGGGTTAGTACAAGCTTTTGATCTTAAATATTATGTTTTTGAGGTACCTTGATGTATTTGCTAGTGTTTCAAGGTCAATATCGAAGAATGGAGGAGTTTTAGAAGACATTGGGGTTGAAACAATGGGCAGGCCACGATCATGATAGAAGGCTCAAATGTGGGCCATGATTGTAGCCTTTAGGGCCATGGTCGTGGCCTGTGTCTGGCAGACGTGCATTCGCTTACAAACTTCACATTTTGAGGGACTTTTTGGATCTTTCGGACCTCAAAATAACCTTAGGGTTACCCAAAACATAAAAGACCATTTAAAGAACATTAAAAGGAGCACAAAGGAGCTTTTTGCATCAGCCACATTTGAAATGCTAAAGAGAGAATACCAAGAGAGAGAAAGAAGAAGAAGGAAGAGAAAGACGAGGACGAAGCTGACTCGACGTGCTTCTTAGATCAAGAGGTTTCCCGATATCACTGCCTTCCTTCGTCTATTCTAAGTGATTATTTCCTTTTTGTTTCGAATTTATTTATGTATAGAATTGAGATGGATAGTATGATTATAGGATTTGGAATATTTATGATGTTTTAAACTCTCCTTCAGGATTTTATTTTGATTAAATGATAATTTATTCGATTGTGTATATTAGATGAATGTCGTGATTTGATTGCATTCTTGCATAATTCAATAATAAACTGAGAGGGTGAACTGAGTAAAAAATGATTAAATCAGATTAATGAGAGTTAGGCGATTTAATAGAAACTATGTAAAATCATATTTGTAATTGTGCAGAGAGAAATCCCGTGTGATGTTCTAATAGTTTATTCGAGTGCTTCAGATCTAATTACGGTTTTGGAAAATTAGTGAATTGAGAATTGAGAATTGCAAATTCCATAATCTGATTAGGGTTTACAATTTAGGATTTAATGGTTATAACTCGAGGGAGAGTAATAAGCCCTAGGATAGTCTAGAACTGACACTCCATTGACACATAATCGGTTAGGTTAGTATTAATGATAAGTAAAATCTCCTTTCTCATAAATTGGTAAATTCCTTAGGTTGATTTCTATTGTGATTGCATATTGCTCATTTGTTAATACTTTTATGTTTAATTTTTGATTTGATTGGTTGAACTCAATTCTCGTAATTAATTTTTGTTGCATCTTTTATTTTCAGTTTTATAGTTTTTTTGGTCTTAGATGTTAAGATTAGATTATTCTCCTTTCTCGTGGGATCGACACATTTAATACTACATTACGAACTGTGAACTTGTGAATGTTGAGTGTTTATAATATTAAAACTTACCTTGATTTCCCACCTTCTTCCCTTTGTTTATACTAGGTTTCATTATATTGGATATCTATAACATAACTCAAACATGAACAATTTAACATTACTCAATTATTAACAATACTCATTAACGTAACTCAAAAATCAACAATATCCATTAATGTAAATGTTACCAATATTACATTTCAAACAATATAAATAACACTTTTATTACCTTCAATTATGATGATCAAGATCTTCAAAATCATTATCATTAATTACGTTATGATTTGACTCTTCATCATTATTATATTTGGCCAAAGTATCATCATTGTCATATAATTCATCATCAATATAGTCTTCATCTCTTTCTACAACAAGATTGGCTTGTACTTCATTTTCTTCTAATATATTAGGATCAACATCTCTCTTACGGAATGATGATATATCTGCATCTTCTATTTGTAAGGCTCCATTATTCATCTCTGATTCAATCACTTGATATGTTTTATCAACATATTCACTCATTAGACCATTTTCCCTTTCACAAAAATTGAAGAGATTTTGGTGTTAAAACTTTTGAAAAACTTTCCAATTGCTGCCTAATACAATTTCATTAAGGTATACTTGCTTCACTTGACTTGTAAGGACAAAAGGGTCATTATTATACCATGTCTACTAACATTGATGCTAGTAATATTGCCATTCACTTTTATGTAACCAAGATCAAAACATTTGGAGTTAAATAGAACAACTCTTTTATCCTTAATGTAATCCAACTCAATTATTTCTGAGATGACACTGTATAAGTCAATAAAATCGTTGTTATGTTGTCCCTCAACAACAACCCCAAAATTTTGGCTTCTAAGTTGATTGTCTCGATCTTTTATGTGAAATCTAACTCTATTAATAATACATACCAAAGCATATAATGTTGTCATTGCCTATTCCAATTTACAGTTATGTAACTATATCATTTATAGGACAAAATATAATTAGAAGTTAATCTGACCTACAAATTGCCATGAGTTCATAATATTCCATCAATAACTTACTCGAGTCCTAAACCATGATGAGAACTTAATTTTATGTCTTTCTTCAACATTAATATTCAAATGTAATATTTTGTTGTGAACATTTTGAGCACCTTAGATATAAATCTTCTTGAGAAACTTTCAATAACTTCCCAAAATTATCTTCTATAATATTACCAATTATGTTAGATAGACCAGTTTAATTAATGGTCTCCATATAATTCCTATAATCCTCTAAAATTTTGTCAATCCCATCATCACCATCGCCAATAATATCATAATCTTCTACATCATTATTGTTACTATCATCAACACCTGTATCAACACTTCTACTATAACTTGCTTTTGAATGTTCACCATGATAAATCCATGGAGTATAGAATTTATCTATGCCTAGGATTAGCAAGTGATTATATCCACATCTTGACTTTGAGTGTTCACATTTAAGCAATATATGCATGGACAATGACTATAACATTCTACACGCATTTGATCTTTGACAAATTTCATGAAACTTTTAATTGCTTCTATGTATTTAGTGAACCATTTTTAATGAGAGATCTAAATTTTGTCTATCTAGCTGTACAAGTAAAAGTAAATTGTTGAATTAATAAATGCTATTTGAGTCTTAAATAACATATGATAAATCAATAAAATTGGGCATACTATGTTTTAATTCAAGCAAACAATGAAATTGAGCCTGATAAGAATAAGAAGCATGAAACCAACATAAAATTCATCATGCACATGTAGTAAGTTTTAAACATACCAAGATACGTGGCATTGTTAGACCATATGAATCGAGAAAGAATCTTCTCGCTATGACTACTAGGCTTGTGGAATATTCACCGATAAGCCTATATAGAGTTGCATCATGGGTTATTAACCTATATACCATCCACGTGGTTTATAAAATAGATCATCCATAATTATAGGTTGATTTCTTATGTTTTATATCTGAAATTATGAATTATAGTTTTCTATTTGTCACCATAACATAGCAAGGTATATGGCATTGTTAGACCATATGAATTGAGAAAGACTCTTCTCGCTTTGACTCTTAGGTTCGTGGAATATTTCATCGATAAGTCTCGATGGAGCTACGTCATAGATTTCTAGCCTACATACCATCCAAGTGGTTTATACAATAGATTGTCGATAATAGATCAAACTCATTCCATATACAGTAAATACTTATGTAATTCATACATCTAATCACCAATGATTCTAACAATATTCCAAATAATAACATACAAAACCAAGACCTGTAAAAGTAAAAAAAAAACTAAACACAAATACTCAGACTATTAAAGTAGAACCTAAAAATGAATAAAATTTAAACGACTTACCTAGATAGATGGACAATAAAAAATGAAAGACAACGAATGTCAAAGCTGGACAATTCTCGACGCTCTTTAACACTAAATAGGGTTTGGTAAAATGATGATTAACACACAAACGAGGAAAAGAGACCTATAAGAATATGCATATGCTAACATTACTATATTTTTCAATATGGAAGTAAATTAGTAAAACTCGTCTATGCATATTCCTACCTTTTCCTTTGTTCAAGTTAATAAGTAATTTAATAAATTAAAAAATTAGAAGATTAATGGCGATAGCCACAACACATTATATTTTTTTCCATAGGTTATCTAACTATACGATTTCAATTTTGGAGTACATGAATTTTGAATAAATAAGTTAGTAAGTAATGTTCTATCAATGTAACTCTTAATGTAAACTTTTATAAGAACAAGAATAATGAAAACTGTTTTGAAAGTAAGATACTGACTTACTGTATCAAATCGTAATTAGTACTAAAATTATTAATGTGAATATTTAGATAAGTAAAATAGAAAGAAAAACAAAAACTTAACCATTCGTAAAAAAATATATTGAACAAATTAACTTTTCATACATTTATGCAAATATTAATTACTCTACGTCATATGACATAAAGAAGAGAAGTATATTGTATAAGTCAACATAATTATAAAAAAACCGTAATCATCCAAAATTGTTAGCATTAGCCACACTTCCAAATAATAAGATTATTCTTGTAGGATATTAACATTTAAAATTCTTTATGCAGCAATTCTTTACACTAAATATCTTTGTGAGCCTTTTATTTGATTGTAATTAACTCTTCAATCTCCAATCCGAAAATACTCGTGTACCTTTCCTACTTGAAATCAAAACCCAAACTTCTCCTTGCCCTAAAATGACAAACAAAATTTACACATTATAGTTAAGAACTTCCAAGTTCAAACCTATTATACGACTACTCTTTATATATATATAAACATACACACACTTTATTACCTCTCAATTGCCACTAAACATTTTTATGGAATGGGAAATTGATTACCCTAATCCAACCCTAATTATGTAAGAAAAAAGGACTAAATTCAAACAAAAGCAAAAAAACTCATACAGAACATTCATTAAACATGTTATAGGTAGTACTCAAACAAGCTTTGTAATCCATCTAAGCTTTAATCAACCCATGTAAAATATTTATATATTTAACAAATTTTTGTAATATATAATTTCTATAAAATAGTGTAGAATTTATGTCTATTAAAAATAGTTTTGTGACACCACATAAAATTATCAAATCATATATTTTAAAGAAGATAAATAAAATCATATATTTATGTAATATCAATTAATCTTGTGTTTTTAGTTTTAAATTTTTTTAAAATTACTATTGTTAGCTAAATTTATTTCTAGACCTACAATCATTATCAATAATATTAAATTTAATTTTTAAGAGTATGATATTAATATTTAATATCATATTTTCCATTTTTTACTTTATTGAAATTATTTTTAATTATATTGCAATAAATATAATTATATGTGGTAATTAATATAATGTTATATGAATGTATAGATAATAGTTGTAATTAGTTTAATGATTTATGAATGTACAGATAATAAATAAAATTTCTCATTCCTTACTTATATAATATATTAGTCTATTTAATCATAATTCTCTATTTATTTTTATATAAATTCTATGCTATTATATAAAAATATATATTATATATAATTTCTGTAATAGATAGGAATAAGGTTTGGCGATGAATTACAAAAATTGTTGCAAAAGTTTCACATTTTCGTCGCCAATGCTTAAGCCAAAACCACGTCGTTTTATGAGATTGAAAACCTAATTACACAAACAGAAGACATAAATTGAAAACCTCCCCTACTGGAAAAGTCTCCAGATGCTTCCTGATTAGGGTTGAACCATCAAAGGAGATCTTCTTCTTTGAACTGGTTAAGTTGCCAAGTATGAGTTCCTTTGTCTTGGTTCTCACTTTTTCTTCTTCTTTTTAACTTTGGTCTTTCTTCTACAATAGGTAGTCATTAGCTTTCCCTTAGAGGAGTCACATATTACTCCCATCCTAGGTGAAAGCTAACCTCAAGGTTTTCTTTTGAGTGTTTAGCTTTATCAAATTACTGGAATGGTCTTACATTCCAAGAAAGACACCTTAATATTTGAGGATGTTGATTTAACATCTCCTTGAAAATGGATTGTTGATTGATCTAATGATTGCCCATATATTGGAGAAACTTGTAACTTATTTTTAAAGGGCTATTTTCAATGAGAGCTTGTTTAAAGAACTCTACATATGAACTTCTTGATTAATGGATCATCATGGCTATTCGTTTTTTATAATGAGAACCTTAAGCTAAATTTATTACTATTATCCTATATTTTGAATTTCATTACACATTTTTGGTGAGGTTATTGAAGTAAACAAATCATTAATTGCAATTGAATAAGCTAACCTTAATTTATACTTGAATTACAAAAAAGGGTCAGTGTAACACCTCAATCCCATCTGACACATATCCATATGCCCTTGGGACAAACATGCACATGCCCGACAGAAAACTATTTTACTTTCACTATATCGTATGGCATCATAAGCAAAATCCAAAATTTCCTCATTCTATTTCAAAAACCATAATTTACAAGGTAGCATTATATCCATCATCCATATTTATACAATATCAACCTATTAGCGTCCACAACATGGTCTACAAAGTATGCTACATATATAAGGAATTAATCAAAAATTAACAACTAATCCTTCAGTATCAGCTGACCGACCTTTGAGCCATATCTTATATCCAAAAGTTGTACAAAATCTCCTCTATGCAGTCTTAAGAAGCTAAGTCATCGCTCTCTCGAACCTAAAAATGTCAACGTTGCAATTTGGTTAAGTTTTGCAAACTCAGTTGAGTAACCATCCTCGATAGTTCACTCTTGTCATGCAACCCATTAATTCATGTTATTATATAATTCACATCATCTCGATTATCATCATGTAATATCACGAAACACTTTGTTCACAATTGTCACATTTCAAAAAAATCCATATAATACATATTTCATAAAAGAAAAGTCCTTAAAATAATGCAATCATTCAATTTATTCATATCATATGTGCATGCAATGTTTATAAGGCTCAAATTCATTTATTACATTGTTGTGACCGAGTACCTTTTTTCATTGTCCCGTATCCATTGTAGATATCGGGCTCATTCATACTGTCCCTTATCTGATGGGGATATAGGGCTCATTGTTCATATTGAGCCTTAGACTCTTATCACAGATGTCTGAGCTTTAAGCTCTTTTTCACTGGAGACTTCAGTCACAACTGTCTTTATATTTCATGCATTGGAATGAAATGCATTCCACAAATTCAATCATCATATTCAGTCCATTGCATTAACATTCACTTTCTCGTTCACATTAATAATCAGACTAGGTTCAGTTTTTAACATAGGTTGATAACACATTTATTCAATCACATTCACATTCAAGGAACACTTCCAATGTGTTATTCATGCATCAAACACCTCAAACATTTCATGTCTGAAAATCAGTACACATACATCATATACCAATTCAATTCAGGATCAAACAAAACAAAATCAAGGTGAGACCACCTTAGGTTATTCAAAATTGCTCCTTTTAGCTTATTGTCTTGAAGTCCCGGCAATGTCTAGAAGTGGTCGTTCAACGTGGTCTTCTATATGTAATCACATACTTTTTCATATTATTACATTGCCCATTTAACTGAATAAGAACATTTATAAATGTATCACGTATTATGTATGTTCAATGACAAATTGTCGGGTATGTTTCTTTAATAAACTTATACAAGCAACAATTTTACTCCAAATTTTCTGGAATTCATACACATTAATGTAGATTTCATTTCATACTAATTCAATGACCAAATTGATTAAATTAAATCTCAAACCTTTACTCATTTAATTCAACATTACCTACCTAATCTCTTCATTCATGAAATCCTATTCTTTTTCCATAATTCCTCATTCATCATGCATCAAACAATTGATTTACTAAGCTAAGTCCTCATTTTAAGCACAAATTAAGTTCAAAAACATCATAATTCTACGCTTCATCCTTAATTGGTTCAACCATTGCATAATCAAAACATTTCCATGAAAAATCACTAACCATGATCCTTTTCCTACACTTTTCCTAGATTTTCTCAGGCAAATTTCAAATCAGAATTGTGTGACCATTTTGACCTAGAAATTGATGTTCTTAGACAATAATTTGTTCAAATCTCATGTTCCTCTATGTCTTAAGTTTCAAACCAACAAAAATCATTCAATTTGGTTGATTATTCTATGAGTTGTGCTCAAATTACTACAGACTGAGCAGGTTTGAAATTTTGACTAGTGCATGATCGTGCATTCCCATGACTAAAAGGTTAGTGCACTTAAAGTTGTACAACTCATGTCTCTCAATTTCGATGTCCAAAAATTACAAACTTTATATCAATAGAAAGCTAAAAAAATAAACTACAATTTTTGTGAAGGCAACTTTGTCTTATTTAGCCTAGATCAATATAGTTTATTCGATAACAACAAAACATGATTTCTGTCAAGAGTAGTGCTGCAACCTAAGCCAAAACTCACATTGAAGCTAAATTTCAAGACCCTTAAGGACAGAATTCAAATTCAATTCCTTCTTAAAAATTGTAGCCGTATGTCTCTAGTTTAATATAGATCAAAATTCATCTAATTTGAATATTCATAATGGTGACATGGTGACTAGTTTCTACCGATAGAAGGAATGTGGCAAAATTCTCCCTAATGAAGAACAAATCGATGTACAATAAATCTTCTCATAAAAGACTAATCACCTTTTTCCTTCAATGGTCAATCTTCCTCTTCAAGTTTTTTAGTATCATCCGAATTAGCTCTCCTTTTTGTTAGCTGTATCTCATTTTATGTTAGGAAGTTATTAGATGAAAATTTAATTGTATATACTATTTTTTTGTAAAGATTCTTCAAAATTTTAATGGAAATGGAGGCGGTGGCAATGTACCCATAGCCCATTTAGGAATAGGGAAATCAGTTGTTTTGCAGCAGTTGTTGATTGCAAAAAATGTGTGTTCATTGTGACAATGATGGAGTCATTCAATTAGGTATGATTGTGTTCAAATTTGGGTTCCTTATACCATTTGATCTAGGTTTGATTGTTCTATCTTGTTTGTTCCATAGGTGAAACACATGGTACGTGCGATTCATCTTATTCAATGATCCATATTACATCTGAGAAATTATTCACTACATCTTTTGTTAGTTTAGTTAAAGCCGAGAAGTTATTGGAAGAGGGCGAAAATAATACAACTCCTGGGGAAGATCTTTCACTATTTCAATTGATGTTTTTGAACGTGCACGGAGCTTCTTGGGAATCTAGACATAGGGAGCTCCTTTAAATTATCTACAAAGTCTCATGTCACTTGGAATCTAGAAAAATAATTATTTCTTTTTCTTTTCGAAGGAATAGGCATGAAACTTTATTTATTGTTTTGTCTATAAGAATTGTTAAGCTTCTAATTAAAATCTTTTATTACTTACCATATATCAATATTTATTGTTTTTCTGTAAGAATCATATACTATTATATTACAAACTTTATGTTAAAACTATTTGAAAATTTTGTAACACTATATAAAATTGTCAAATCATATAATCTAAAAGAGAAAAATATAAATATAAATAACTATAATATTAATTAATTTTGAGTTTATTGTTTCATAAATTATTGAAATGATTGGACATTTTTGTTAACTAGATTTATTTTTACACGTACGATCATTGTCAAAATATTAAATTTGATTTTACTCAATATGATATTCAGTCATAAAATGATCAAGTCAAAGTTAGTGAATCCATAATTATCAATAAGAGAGTTATTTCATTATTTGTTTTGGCAATGATTTATTCCCACAACCTGTTGGCGATATTTTGTAAAACGTCGCAAAATGGTAAGGCTTTGGAAATTCATCGCCAAAGCTTCGCAAAAACAGTGTAGTAAATACTCAACCTTGTTATAGTGTTAATTTGTACACCACATGCGATCAAGTTAGGAGAAGGAATTTGTGACCTTCCTAAAAAACCATTGTCATCTAATTGAAGTAATGATTTAAAATTTAGTTCCTATAAGCGATTTCCTTTTACAAAAGCAACTTTCTTGTTATAGGCTTTATAATCATTGTTTATATTTAAGTTATTTCCTCAACTTTATATTTCCTATTTATTATTAAATTTTCTAAATAATTGTATAACCAAAACCTTAGGAAAATAATTTGATATGAATAAGTAAATCACATAGAATTTTTGTTGGTTTATGTCCTATAGCCAATCGCTTTAGTTGTAGTTTAGTGACAAATTATGTAAAGGCATGCTTTATCTTGTACATGTTTAGATGTATATGATAAAATCAATGGAATAATTGTACATTGCAAATGAAATTATAATTATGAGATTCATATTACATTTATGTATTATTATTAAATGTTCCTAGTCATTGTTCTATTAAGATTGGACATTAATAGAATATAAAATGACTAACACTCGTTTTGTTTTTCCTTATGAAGGAAATAGTCGATCTCATAGGCTAAAGTATAGAGATACTTAAACAAACATATGGGTGCTTGCTAGAGAACAAGTTTATTGAACAGATCCGATATGAGAAATCCATTTGGATGAGTACTTGTACATCTATGAAATTCTCATTGCGATAATTGTATAAGTGATCCTTTAACTTGAGGTTATCAAAATTATCTTGTATGAAGATTGCTATATTTTGATACTACTTATGATCTATTTAATTATACGTCGTTTAATTGGTAGTCATTAGATGTAGCATGAACTATATGGAGATAGTTGAGTGATCAAGATAGGATTCATTACCCTAAAGTAATTAGGAAGAATGTTCCTTTGTTCTTAATTAGCATTGATTCGGGAATCCTTGGCCAAGGTGAAATGACGCTTTGTAAATAGTTTACAAATATCATTAATTGAATCAGCAGCTAATGGAAGAGAACTAATCTGATTAGACTCAAAATAGAATAGATATTAATTCCATATTCTATGTCTAATCGAAACATTGTATGATGAAAAGATTGAATTATACAGAAAATTATGGACAAAAAAGTTAGTCAAAATTACTTTGACATTCCTAAGTATTTGGGTGGTTATAATACGTTGCTAGACGCCAATCTTGATCTATGATTATAAATTGTTTAATTAGAGAATTAAAGATAAATTAAAAGGAGTTTTAATTTATCTAATTCTAATTATGAATTAGAATTATAATTTATAATCATTGCCAACATATTTGGGAACCTAATGGGTCACACATATAGAATGGGTTGGAGAGAGCAAAGTTAATTTAATCAAGTTGGACTTGATTATAAAGTTTGAGAAACTTTATAATTAAATATGAGATATTTAATAAATAAGGATTAATATGAGATATTGATTCTTATATGGGCATAATTGGTATTTAATTAGAGTTATTTGTAATTCTAATTATAGTTTAATTGAAATTAGTATTTAATTTCAATTAAATTATTAAAACGTCCTAAGCTTATTATAAATAGGCTTGAGTTATATGAAGCTAGTACTTCATGTTTAACCCTCTCTGTAAAAGTTACAGAGTTATCTCAATCTGTTCTGTGGATACCGTTAGAGATCAGACACTTGTGCGGCTACAGTGGTTGAGACGGATCAGTTTCAGAAATAGTTCGAGTCCAATTGGAAACTATTTCCAATTTTTCTTAACCCCTTTAATAATAATTTAATGTTTCCAAGGAGTTGGAAATGTTATTTTAGATTATGAAGATCAATAACTAGAATCAAATGAAGCTTGATACTTTATGCATATAATTTGATTATGGATGCATAAGTTGCATAATTTATTTATATGGTTGATATATTTATTAGATGCATGATAAATTGTATGTGTATATGTATGATATTTTACATACAATTTATGTTTGATGAGAGGTACACGTTAAGAACATGAATATTGCCTTCCATTGTTATAAGAATAAACTAGAGTTCTATTTATTGTAATGCTTATTGAGTAAACTCGAGGCCCCTTTAACTCGAATATGTTTAATCTTATAATAGTGGGTTCTACTTGTGATTTGGATGAGCAAACTCATGTTCACATGAATTTAGAGGTAGGGTTAGGAATGATATATAAGATATGTTTTGGCAAGAGTTGTCACCTAACAGATCTAGGAGTCACATGAGATGTGATTGATAAAGTTGTTATCTACCTAATTTAAGTCTAGTTAGTTTGTTGAGTAAAGTCGAGGTTAACTATATTTGAATGGGATCCTAGCCCACTAGACATATTAGAGTAATCTTTCTGAATAGTAGAGAGGGCTATTATTTTGAATAAAATAGTGGAAGTAACCAAATGCATGATTAAAGTCCTAATTTTATTTGGTAGTCATAGCATATAATTGATTACTTGTTTTTCCCTTACACTTATATTTTGTTCTTAGTGAAATTTACCTTATTTAGTATAGTTGATACTAAGTTAGTGAACCCAAGTTTTTGGACATAAGATATGTTTGAGAAAAGTTCTCAAAAGTTTGATAGAAAATTGTATATTCATAATGCAATTTTGTTATAATCCCACTGAGGATATGGCCACAAAGTTGTAGAGATATGTCAAAATCATATAGATGAAAAAATGTATTGACATTTTGAGTTGACCAATGCCTCGTCAACTTTGACGATGACATGTGAGATGCATGTCAACACCAGATAGCAAAATGCAAGGGGTTGCATAGAGTAGGGCTGAAAGGTATAATACCTTGATGAAATTATTTTATTTAATTTAGCCTACTAAAAGCATAATAGTGGACTACAATTAAGGGCTTAGCAACATTATGATAATAGTTTTCATTAAAAGAAAACAATTGCATAATTTTGCTTGCTTATATGTGAAAAGATATAGATCATATGTATTTATAATTCATGCTTAAGAGTATTTGATACTGAATTAATGTGCAGTGCATGGTTAGAAATAGATTGTTAAGTTAAAGTAGTTGATCCAATTTTGTACAAAGAGTTTGTATGTGTTAGAATAAAGGAGATTTATGCTTAACATAAATGACAAGAATAAAAGGTTAGATAACCGAGACAATCCTCTTATGCCGTGTCGGTTAAATCAATAAATCAAGAGTCATAAAGTTACATACAAGGATATGTGTATTCTTTTAATTATGAATCACATGGAACTTGTGAAACTTGTAAAGTTGAAGAATAACCAAATCAACCTTTAGTGAAAGGATGATGATGGTATCGGATTGTTAAATTTTATACATGTGATGTATTAGATCGAATAACAATTCATAAACGAATAATATTATATTTTATTATATTACTAATGACTTTATGTGATATAGTCATATGTATTAAATAAAATAATGATTTAAAATTTTGAAAAATTCAAACTGTTTAAATCTAAGTAGAAATAAGGCATTGAGAATGCTAAAGCACTTTAATGAGATCGTTGTGGTAAGTTTTAAATTTTCGGTTATCTCTAGAGAATGAGATTTTTTAGTGAATTCCTTCATAACTAAATTCTTAAATGTATAGATTTATGTAAGGAGTTACACATAATATGAGATATTGTAGGATGCAATATTATTTCTTTTATAGTGATGCCTAGTACAATAACTTACCTTTTATAGTTCCAGTTGCATCAATTAGCTAGATTTCATATTAGATATGAAATGCTAAGTCTTTGAAAGGCTCTAAGTTAATGATTCAAGCATGCGATGCTTAGTTGAAACGTATATATAATCCATTAAGCTAAGAACTAAAATGGGTAATAAAGGGTTTTGAGATATCCAAAAAGTTGGATGTAATCTTACAGACCCATTGAATAAATTGTTTGATTCATTTTATACTTATAGGAGAATGGTTCTCAAGATAAGTAGGGGAGTAAGAAGGAATTTGAAAGGTTCAAGTCTCATAACATTACATCTAATTGGAACTAATGCCTTTAATAATACATTTGATGTATAGTTGAAAGGCTACGAGATATTGAAAGATTCACTTTTACGATGAATTCAAAGAGTTTGTTTTGAAGATGAATGTGAATTTATCATATCTGCAAGAAGATTAGTGGGAGTATAGTCATTCTCTTTAGTGGGAATATGTGGAGACATATTGCTCACAAAGAACAATAGTTCTAACTTTCAATTGTTGAACATATAATTGTCCAAGAACAACTCTTGTTGGATATGAAAAGGTAACAACTTAATTATAGGAATTAGATCTATAGAGATGGATTGGATGTTGTTAACTTATTCTAAATCCAATTACATACATAATGTACGAAAGATGTTTAATATTTGAGATATCATATACTTATGAAGTATTAAAGATATACGTATGAGTTGATATTAGAGTTCAAGATAATAAGGATATAACTTTAGAAGTAAATCCTAATTAAGGTTTATTTACTTAGAACAATACCATTTAGGGTTGGAAAGGTTCCAATGTAGTAATGGTTGTTAATTGAGCCATAATACATTTTTCATTTAGTGGAAATGATTAATTGGATCAATAAGTTTTTTAGTGAACTTGATAGAGTTTCTTTGCATTGTTCAAGACAGTAATGTACTACAAAACATTGAAGCCATTGGGTATGCTTAAGGAGCTAATGTCTCATCAAAGATCCAAGAATGTGTTTAGGCAAATGTTCTTAATTATGATGATAATTAAGATATGAGTCGCAAGACTTAAGCAAGTGCTCACTATAGATAATCATGTAGAACTCACTCATTAAGCCAATAGTAGAACAATTGTCATATAGCGATATGGTATAAGATACTTAAACGATTAGCTTAGTGCAAGTAGAAGATTGTTGGTTTATGCCCTACAGCCAATTGCTTTGATTGTAGATTAGTAACAAATTATTTAAAAGACATTCTTATCTTGTACATGTTTAGATGTATATGATAAAGTCTATGGGATAATTGTACATTGCAAATGAAATTATTTTGAGATTATAATTATGAGATTCATATTGCATTTATGTATTATTCCTAAATGTTCCTAGTCATTGTTCTATTAAGATT
>JAOSBK010000001.1:25774373-25787285 GCA_027568895.1 Erythroxylum shatona | reverse complement strand
AATACCTTCAATTTAATCAAACTATGCAATAAATCATACAATCAACATAATTCATGCTTAATAACATCAATAAAGAATGATTGGGGCCCAACATAGTTGATTCTTGATTCGGGTGCTACTCATCATGTCACCAACGACTTGAATAATTTGTCCATGCATTCACCATATAGGGGGATGATAATTTGTAGGTTGGAGATGGATATGAAGTTTCAATAGATAATACCGGTAGTTTCTATCTTCCCACTACTTCTAAATTGATCATCTTTAACAACGTTTTACATGTGCCAAAAATCAATAAAAATCTTCTTTCAGTTAAACGATTGTGCACTAGAAATAACATCTCCATTGAATTCTTTCCTAACTGTTTTCAAGTGAAGGATCTGCAGACTCAGGCAGTACTTTTTACAGGTTCATGCCACAATGATCTATATAATCTATGTCTTTCATTGAGCAAACTAGCTGTCTTTCATACCAGTCTCCCAAGTCCACCAGTACTCCATATATTAGGTCACCCATAAAATAAAGTATTTACCTTTCTTCAATAGAACTACAAGTTAAGATCACGTACAGTATCATCTAATGTGTGTGATTCATGTCAGTGCAAAGAGTCACAAACTTCCTTTTTCAGCTCTTCATTTGCAAAGTTCAAAACCTTTAGAAATAATATTTTCTGATGTTTGGGGTCCTACTCCGATGGTTTCAGTTGATAGTTTTCATTATTACATAATTTTTTTGATCACTTCACTAAATATACGTGGGTTTACTTGTTAAAAAACAAATTTGACCTTTTGTCTACATTTTCCACCTTCCAAAAGATTGTTGAGAACCAATTTGAAACAACTATAAAAACCTTGTACTCTGATAATGGAGGGGAGTTTATCAAACTAAAACCCTTTTTGGCCAACCACGGTATCACTCACCTTACAACTCTGCCACATACTCATGAACAAAATGGAATATCTGAACGTCGTCATCGACATATAGTCGAAACCACTAGAGCTCTTTTTCATTATAACAAACTCCCTACAACCTTCTAGTCTTATGCCATACACACAACTATTTATCTCATTAATCGATTACCCACATTGACACTAAGAATGAAAACTCCAATTGAACAACTGTTTAATCAACCACCTAGTTACACGACACTCCTTTGGATGTATATGTTTTCCTTGGATTCATCCTTACAGCATACATAAACTTCAACCAAGGTCTACTTCATGTATCTTTGTTGGCTACTCCTCTGCTCAATTTGCATATCTATGTCTTGGTCTGAGCATAAACAAAATATATTCATCACGACATGTTGTATTCATCGATTATCAATTTCCATATGCATCACTCAACCACTCGTCTATCTCTTCCACATCCGAAACCTTGACCTTTCCACCTCTATCTCATCAAATTATTCTATTGTGGCATCACCTATACAACCAGCACTGTCTACCCCTACAGAAAATCCATCTTCAATACTTCAATAGCCTAATTGTTCATCACGAATGGCACCTTTTGATTCTACCTCATCATCACCACAACCACAAAATCAATCAACCAATATTCATCCTATGATCACTCGATCCAAAAAACAATATTCATAAACCCAAAACCTTCAACGCTACCCATCACCCTCTACCACACACTAAGGAATCGAGCACAATTACCAAGCCCTAAAACTACCACATTGGCACAATTCAGTTCTTTTAGAATATGACGCTCTATTATGAAATGGCACTTGGAAACTAGTTCCTGCTACAAAAGATCAGAATGTGATTGGTTATATGTGGCTTTTTTGCATAAAACATAAGTTGGATGGATCAATGGCTCGGTATAAGTCCCGAATGGTTACAAAATGCTATAGCCAATATCCCAGGATTGACTAAATCGAAACTTTTTCACCCACGGTGAAACATCAAACGATCAAAATCTTTCTATCTCTGGCATTGGCTAACTCTTAACCTCTACATCAAATAGATGTCAACAATGCATTTCTTCAAGGTCGACTCATCGAAACTATATACATAAAATAACTACCAGGATTTGTTAGCAAGGAGCATGCAACTTATGTTTGCAAATTACACAAAGCTATCTATGGACTAAAACAAGCTCCGCATGCCTAGTACCAAGAACTTCATGTCTTCCTCCTTCGGTATGGTTTCATCAGCAACACCTGTGACTCTTCTCTATTCATATATCAATGTAGAGGTGTCATCATGTATTTCCTAGTATAAGTGGATGATCTACTACTAATTGGAAACTCACCATCCGAACTTGAAAGATTTATTGCAGAGATTTCTGGCACATTCTCACTAAAACACATGGGGACTCCGTCTTATTTTCCCAGCATCGAACTAATACCAAACGTTGATGGTATTTTCCTCTCTCAGCAGCGCTACATTCATGATTTACTCATAAAATTTAAAATAACATATTGCAATCCATGTTCCACTCCTATTTGTCCATCATCCACCCTAAAACTTAATGATGGTTCAGTAACAACAGATAGGCATCTCTATCACAGCATCTTAGGAGCTCTACAATATATCCTCTTGACACGACCAGATCTTAACTTTGCTGTCAACAAATTATCTCAATATATGCATAAACCTACTGCACTTCACTTCTAGCAGCTAAAATGCACTCTTCGTTATCTCAAACATACACATGCCTTTGGTCTTTAATTGAATCGACCAAAACATTTTAGACTTCAAGTGTTCAGTGATGCAGACTGGGGTGGAGATGCTTACACCAAATCATCTACATCTGCATATGTTATTTATTTTAGAGGCAATCCTATTTCTTGGAGCTCGAAATGCCAACGTACTATAGCTAGATCATCCACCAAAGCAGAATATTGTGCAGTAGCCAACATCATTGCAAAGGTAACGTGGATTCATAATTTACTACGAGAACTACATGTTCACTCACAAGATGCACCAATGATTTATTGTGATAACTTGGGGGCTACAAATGTATGCTGTAATCCAGTTTTCCATTCTCGAATGAAACACCTAGCATTGGACTATCATTTTGTTAGAGAACAGATGCAACAGCAACATCTATGAGTATCTCACATTTTGACACTACAAATCGTTGATGCCTTGACTAAACCACTGTCCAGACACAAGTTTGAAGTTTTTTGGACCAAGATTAATGTCATGTCCAGTGTCGTGATTTCATTTTATGGGGTTTTAATAGGAACTAGTCAGTGTATATCTGCAATGTATATCTACATAGACAATTCATTATTCATGTATATTCTCATAGATATTTCATTATTTAGTTTGTTACAACAACCACTGTAACTCTTCTGTATATATTTCATGTTCATCTCGTAATACAATGATTGAAACTTTTTGAGTTATTTCAGTATCCTTTTAGTTACTTCATCTCTAACTTTACTTGTTAACAATATTGATAACACTTTCTTGCCACCAGTTATTATGCTAAGTGGAGAACAAGCTCCAATTACTTCTACTGGAAATTTACCTTAGAATTCAGTTATAACTTTGAAGAACGTGTTTGGTATGCCATCTTGTAAGGTGGATTTGATGTTTGTGAGCCACATTACACAAGATATCAATTGCTCAGTGAATTTTTTCCCTCATTGGTTTATTTTGTAGGACTTGATGACCAAGACGACAATTGGTTTGGGTAAACAACGAGATGGACTTTACCACTTGGCTGCAATGAAAACAAAAACACATAAAGTCAAAATTCAATCTGCAACAACCATGGATGGCCATTCAACTTGTTCTAGTCACCTCCTCCACCAATTTGTGGCATTGCAAATTGGGGCACTTATCTACCTCTAGACTAGATTTTATGAAAAAAAATTGCTGAATTTTCATTTTAAAACTAATGATTCCTGTGATGTCAGTGCCTTTGCTAAACAACATCAACATCCATTTTATACTAGTTCCATTAAATCTGTTAGGCCTTTTAAATTAATTCATTGTGACATTTGGGATCTTTATAAAATTCCTCCCCTCTCCGGTGCTAGATGTTTTTTAATTGTGGTCGACAATTGTTCTAAATTCACTTGGGTTTTCTTTATGCATCACAAAAGTGAAACACAATTTTTACATACAAATTTTTTTCTTTTGTCTAATCTCAATTCAATACTTCTATAAACCACATTTAGGTGGACAATGGAGGGGAGTTTTTTCTATGCATGATTTTTTTAAACAAAAAATGCACAACTTATCAACATTCTTGCATTTACACCACCAATAAAATGAGGTTGTGGAACACAAACATCGACATATTCTTAAGTCAGCATGTGCCTTTCACTTTCAAACCCATCTTCCTCTATATTTTTGGGCAGAATGTGTTTTCACTACTGTCAATATCACTAACTGTTTGCCCACACCACTTCTTTCTCACCAAACTCCTTTTGAATGACTTGATGGAAAAATCCCTTCTTATTCTTATCTTAAGGTTTTCAGATGTCTTATATATGCTACTAATGTAAATGTTTCTCATAATGAGTCAGCACATACCCTTTGCTTTCTACCCATCTTCCTTTATATTTTTGGGCAAAATGTGTTTTCACTAGCGCCCATATCATTAACCGTTTGCCCACACCACTTCTTTCTCACTAAGCTCCTTTTGAAGGATTTAATGGAAAAATCCCTTCTTATTCTCATCTTAAGGTTTTTGTATGTCTTAAATATGCTACTGATGTCAATGTTTCTCATAAATTTGCTCCTTGAGCCAAATGTTGTGTTTTTTTTTCATATGCTACTAATGTCAATGTTTCTCATAAATTTGCTCCTTGAGCCAAACGTTGTGCTTTTCTTGGGTATCTAATTGGCTAAAAAGCTTACAAACTTTATGACCTTACTACCCATCAAGTATTCACTAGTCATGATGTTCGTTTCTATGAAAATATTTTTCCTTATGAATCCATTCAACATACCACCAAAAACATAAATTCAGATGCTATTGTTCCTGTTGTTATATCGGACCATCCTTCTTCTTTAGACACTCTTCCAACCACTTCCCAATCACCACCTTTAAACCCCCTCTCACTACTAATCCTACACTAGTTTTACGACGTTCTCAAAGATCTTGGGTTCCTACCTCATCTTTATAAGATTATGTTTGCAACCATGTGATGTTTGCAAACCATTGTCATCTTCATTATTTGGTTCACAAAAAGGTACTCGATATCTGCTATGAAATTTTCTCTCTTATCATTGTTACTCACCACAACATCTTTCATTTATTGCTATTGTTAGTCAGGATATTGATCCTACCTCGTATGATGAATCAACTTCTCATTCGCATTGGCAAGAAGCCATGCAAACTGAATTGCCCACTTTAGAAGCTAACCACACTTGGTCTCTCACTTCTCTTCTTATCCACAAGAAACTTATTGGGTTTCATTGGGTTTATAAAATCAAGTGCAACACAAATGGTACCCTCAAACATTATAAAGCTCGGTTAGTTGCAAAAGGCTACACACGACTAGAAGGTATTGATTATCATGACACTTTTTCTCCCAATGCTAAATGATTATTGTCTGCTATTTGTTAGCCTTGGTAGTTGCCCAAAATTGGTCTCTTTATCAACTTGACATTCACAATGTTTTCTTCATGGTGACTTTCACGAAGAAATCTATATGTTTTTACCTCCTAGTCTTTAGCAACAGGGGGAGAATTTAATGTATCGCCTTAACAAGTAGTTATATGGCTTAAAGTAAGCATCCCCGTCAATGGTTTGCCAAGTTTTCTACAACTATCCAAACTGCTAGTTTTGTTCAATCTAAACTAGATTACTCATTGTTTACATGTCAAAAAGGCAAATCTTTTAAACCTCTGTTGATATATGTTGATGACATCCTTATTACGGGTAATGATCTCACTGTTATATTTCCTTTTAGGCAATTTCTTCATAATCGTCTCCAGATTGAGGACTTGGGTGATTTAAAGTATTTCTGGGCATTGAAGTCTCTAAACCAAAGAAAGGAATTTCCATCTCTCAACGAAAATGCACTTTGGAAATTCTAAAAGATGGTGGATTTTAGGTGCTAAAGCTATGAACTTCCCTACATAATAAAACATAAAGCTCTCAGATGAAGGTGAACTCCTTAGAGATCAATCTCAATATAGGCGGTTTGTTGGATGTCTAATTTGCCAGGACATCACTTATTCAGTACATGTGTTGAGAAGATTTATGCATGCAATATGGAAGTTGCATTGTGTGTTCTTTGGTATTTGTAGAATAATATAAGATAGGGTTGATCTTCCCATTTCATAATGATTTATCTTTATGAGTCTTTTATGATTCAGATTAAGCGGGATGTCTAACCTCCCGTAGGTCAACCACAAGTTATTGTGTTTTTTGGGATTATCCATAATTTCTTGGCAAACAAAGAGACAAAAGATCGTATCCCTTTCTTCGACAGAAGCTGAGTATAGAGCTATGACAAGTACATGTTGTGGGTTATCTTGATTGAGTTCATTATTGAAGGATTTATGAATATTGCATTTGAAGCCAACACTATTGTATTGCGATAATAAAGTAGCCTTACTTATAGCAGCCAATCATGTGTTTCATAAAAGAACTAGACATATAGAGATGGATTGTCATTTTATTCGTGAGAAAATTCAAGACGGTTCGATCATAACCAAACATGTTTCTTCAGCTGATCAACTTGTAGATGTGTTCACCAAACAATTAAGGAAGGAAGTTTTTTCAAAGATGATACGCAAGTTTGGGCGTTCTTGATATTCACTCTATGTTGGAAAGTCAATGATATCCCATTAATCTCTGGACAAATATGTAATGTATTATATGTAGAATTTTAGTTTCGTTGTACATTTAGAGTTCCTTAAATACATTAGCGTAATCCTAAGCCATCTCTATATAAAGATGTATCCTATGTATTATAGATTCATGTTTTTTCAATTCAAATATAGATACCTTCTCTTTTCTTTTTCTTTTCAATTGGGCACCTTTACATTATGTTTGGTTACTGTCCCCATTGGTGGGGACAGATGACGGGGACGCAAAAGTCCCCTACTCCGTAACGTTTGCTTGCTGTCTCCACTTATTTTTGTCTCGTCTCCGGAGTATGGGGACAGAAATTTTTTGTACCTCCCATGACTATGGTACAATATTTCTTGTCCCGGGTATGGAAACAAATCTCAAAAGAAAATTACTACTTTACCCTCCTATTCCAACGCACCCATCGAAACCTACCCCCACTTCTCCACTGTATCACGTTTCTCCCAACTCTCTCTCGCATAGCTTCTTGTCTCTGGTTCATGGTGGCTGAAGGTATTTATGTTTCTGTTCATCTTTTTTTCCTTCTTTGCGTCTGGGTTCGGTGTCCTTCTTTGCGTGAATGTCGATCTCTTCTCTTCCTAGATAAATTACCTCTGGGTTCGGTGTCTCTTCTCTTTGTTAGGTTGTTTGCATTTGGGGTTTTGCCGCATATATTTGTAAGCTTCTTTTCCCCACCCTAGTGCTTGCAAACTTTCAATGCTCATAACATCATTCAGCTTTCTGGATTTAACAAAACCCCCAAATGCCTTCTTTTTATAACATTGTCGTATATGATGTTAAAGTTGTAACATTCCCAAGTTTTTCCAAGCTTTTAAAGTGACGATAATTTTCAATTTCAGTTCAACAATGATTCCCCTTCTCCTCTTTTTCACATTGGCTTGTGCTCAATCTATTTTTGTGTCACCAATCAAACATGCACAGACCAATGGATCTTTTCTTATGTAAAATCAAAATTAACCCATGTCCTGCCATTGTCTTCCAGTCACATACACAATTTCCTTTCTAATGCTAGTTTACTTTCTTCTCAGGAGGGTCAAGAGATAACTACAAAAGCAAAGGTTCAAAAGTATTTCTTATCAAGTAAGCCATGCAATAAAATGGTCAGACGATATGCTCTGTTATCTTTTGCCTTCATTTGTGTATATGGTGTTGTTGCTTCTGCTTCTGCTTTTGTTTGTTTTAAGTTCATATCACATTTATCTTCATTTTTGTATATGCTTTTGTTTGATGGTGTCATTGTTGTCTAAGATGGTGTATATTTTTGGCCTGAATGTTTTTGCCTTTGGATAATGTTTGTATAATTTACTAGATAATATACTTCGATCTGTTCTGGAAAACTCCAATTGGTGCATCATCTTTCCTTAAAGCTCTTCTGCATTATATAGTTTATAATGTATTAACTAATTTTGTCCAAAGAAACTTTGGCAGTTCTTTTGAGTCATCTAAAGATGAGATTTTAGACTCAAATTTCTCAAAGATACTCATATAACTTTATCGACCACTCTTAAGTCAGATAACTCTTCTCTCAGAAGCATAATTTGATTTACTATCTTCATGAGCCTGCCTATTTATTGTTTGATGTTTTTAGTATCATTCGTCCTGAAAATCTCAAATTCTCCCCAAGGGCTGAGGATTTATCTGCTTGGTTCTGTCACTACCTTCAAACTCCGCCTTTGTCTTATCCCATGACTTTTTTTCTAGTATTGCAAATCATGATTCTTGAGAAGATTGTGTCAGAAACAGATGCATGTATAGCTAAGAGAACCTTGAATTGCTTCGACTTCTCTTCACTATGCATTTTGATCGAGTTCATAATTGGGTTATTAGGAAATTGTGCTACCTGCATCTCTACTCTCACAATGTCCCACATATAATGGGCTTGAAAGTAAGCCTTCATCTTTACTGCCCAAACAGAGTAGTTTTTGCCATTAAAAATTGAAATTATTGGATTAAGAAAACTTCTCGAAGCCATCTTCAGACACTGGTTTTTATTTTGTTTTTAATGGAGGTAAAGGGTAGCTGATTTTCACTCATAAAAAACGAAAAAGCCCTTGGGTCAATAGGACTCGGACATCACGTCACAAATCTAAAATAACTATGGGGGTATAAAATTGATCTTTACAGAAGTTATATTGGAATGCTTTACCATCTGCTTAAATAGCTAAAAGAAACGAGAGACACAATTATGCTCAACTACTGCATCAATATTCTACATAGAATAACTAGGATCTGATCTAAATCTATGATTAGTCTAATCTGCACCTAAACTGATATAGATAAAACAGAAACTTACTAGCTAACTTTGACTAAGAAACGTATCAACTAGCAGAAACTATATCTACAGTTGCTTTGCAGTTCTCTCTAAAAGTGGAAATATGTAGCTGTATCATTAGTATAGGGTGTTACATCCACAAAAGCTAATCCGGAAACTGAATATTTATTTTAATGACATGTCATCCATTCACTTTTGAACATTCACTGAGGATACTGATAGTTAAACTGGAAAATTGATCTTCTACTTCTTTAAATTATATGAGCAAGTTTACTAAACTGTTAACTTAATGATCCCAGCGAATGATGATTGAGTAGATTTATCTCATTCCATGCCACTGAAAATTATTTGTCTTTGAACTGAACCTGAGGACACCAAATAATTTGGAATTAGCTTCTTGATTTCCTCTTGACTTCTACCTATAGCAATGTTAGTAAAAACGGCTAAGTTTCTGCTTCCTGGTAGTCTAAGAAAGTTGAAAGGATTTCTGGTGCTTATCTTCACTTTATTTTATGGGATTGGAATGGGGATCAAGGGATCTTGCTGTGTCTAATTTGATTCTAGAATATCTGCTTCTCACAGTCTAAAGTTGGCATCCTTGGGACTACACTATTAGTGTGTACATCATAGTTTGGCAATGGAAATATTACAAGATCATGCACTTGTGTTAATTTTATTTCTTGTACCACTTATAAGGTTCAACTAATCTTGGTGTCTCTGAGATCTTATATCTGCATACTAAAGTAGCTTTAAACATCCTTCTGCATGAAAATTGATATTTAAGTTTAACTGAAATTCATTATGAATGCAGACTATCTGATTGCAAAATTGAGATAATTATCTAAATATGTCATGTTTTCATCTTTATCTGGATAATGCGACTTAAGCTTGAAACTCTTTGACGTTCTTAATCCTATTTCTAATGGTTACGATTTGACCCAGTCATCCATTCCTAAGCTTAAACTCACCAATGAATGTGAGAATTTACTTCAGCTTGTCCATATCTTTCTAGTTGGAGGGTGGCAATCCTTTGTTTTAAATTTTTTTTTCCGCAGAACAACCTTCTCACTGGTTCTTCCTAGGACAAAGTTCAAGGTTGCTTGTAAAATCAACTGGAATATATTTTTATCGGAAGCTGGAATAGAAATTTAAAATTGCTATCTGTGGTTGAACAACTAGAATAAGAATCTAGAAGCACCATTTTTGGTACATAGTATCTTGATATAGTCGAAATTTGAAACTTTTGTTTAAATAGATATTTGCAACAAACAAAATATTTTGTACCTCAAAGTTTAACAAGAAAACTGTATCCTTTCACTTTCATATGGATTGGAAATGGTTTCATTTAAAGCAATGGCTGACTTAAGCAGCTCAAGTTGGCTTTTGAAAGTAAACTCTAGTCTCATTACTTAGTAATCAGTGGGCCACCTAAAAACATATTAGATTGAAGACATTATTGAATAAAAACAACAAATATGACCCCACTGAACTATCATATTTGAGCATCATACCAAAAAACAATTTCCATGAATTCCAAGACATTCCTTACCACAGAGTCGAAATTTCATTGTATGAAGTGATTTTCAAATTTATATTAAAATGTTGTTGTTGAAGTGATCCCAATACATTGTCATGGTAAAATAAATCGATCACATGTAATTCAAATGTGTCTAACTTATTAATAACTTACATTTTTTTATTATGTCCTACATATGATAGGAATATGAATTTAAAAATTTTACTTTAGTAGAAGCAGGAATACGAATTTATTGTCCTGTCTAGTTCGATTCTCTTGTCTATGGAAAAAGTTTAAGTAGCTTTATCTTGGTTTCGCAGTATATTGTAATTGTAAATTATTAGGAGAATCAGTTAATTGAAAGGGTCAACTATGGGAGTAAATAACAATAGAAATTTAAGGGATTTGGTAAATATCAATAGAAATTTCAGGGTCAACTATGGGAGTAAATATATGAGTTTTGAAGCATTTAACTATGTTTTACGGAGATGTACAGATTCAGTGGGAAAAATAATACTGATGTTTTCATGATATATGTCTATTGCTTCAATTGTGGGAAAAATTATTCTTTGAAGAGTTAGATGAGGTGCCTTTTTCAACAATAGTTTCTGTGATGATGTCGATGTGATATCAATTTATCTTATTGTTGGTTATGGCTTGTTTATGATCATGCATTTTTTCTTTGCAGACAGTTTTGATTTAAAAAGATGAATAACGTGCGTCGTGATGCTATGTTTAAGTGTCTAACGTTGTATGAGCTTTGGACTGGGGAATTGGATTTTATGAGAATGTTTCTGTTGTTGTGCTTGTATGTGCACACAAGAAAATGGAGAAGGAGTGCAAATGCTAAAGGTAGTAGGGCATTGACAGTACCTAGCAGGCAAGCCAATATAGATAGGATTTTGCATGAGGGTGATAGGAATTGCCAGTAGAATTTGAGGATGGACTTAAATGCATTTACATTGTTATGTGAAATGCTTCAAGTCCATGGTGGGTTGAATGATAATGAACATGTGGCTATTCAAGAAAAAGTGTTAATCTTCCTAAGAATATTAGCACGAAATGAATCTAATAGAGTATTACAAGTTCGGTTTATAAGGGCAAGAGGAACAATAAGTAGGATCTTCTATAGTGTGTTGAAGGCTGTACTCAAGCTTCAACATATGTTATATGTGAAGCCCATACCAATTCCTGAGGATTGCACAGACAATAGATGGAAATGGTTTAAGGTTAGTAAATTTAATTAGCTGCAGTAACTTGTCTAATTTCACTTCTTTACAATAAAAAAACTAGAAATTTTTATTCTATTGTTTGAATTTTGTTGAAAGGGTTGCCTTGGTGCTCTAGATGGGACCTATTTAGAAATAACAATTCCCTAGGCAGACAAACCCTGATACAGAGGTAGGAAAGGGAAAATCTGCACTAATGCATTAGGATTGTGTGATAAAAACTTAAACCTTGTTTATGTTTTTACTGGATGGGAGGGTTCCGCTACGGATTCACGGGTTCTGCATGATGCTGTTACTAGGCATAATAGACTTGAAGTTCCAAGGGGTATGCAAGATAAGAATTGTCAGAATTTTGATTTTTCTTTGTTAAGGTTTGATTACAAATACAATAGTAAGAGTGTCTTTTTGGATATAGGAAATTACTACTTAGTAGATGCTGGCTATACCAATGGCCCTGGTTTTCTTGCACCTTTTAGAAGCACAAGATACCATATTCAAGAGTGGGCAAGAGATGGAAGAGCACCTAGGACCCCAGAAGAGTTATTTAATAAGAGGCACTCATCTGCCAGAAATGTTATTGAATGTGCATTTGGTTCACTGAAAAAAGATGGAAAATCCTCAGAAGTCCATCTTTTTATCCAGCACCCACTCATGTGCACATAATTCTTGCATGCTGCCTACTGCACAACTTTATTAGGTTGCATATGACAGTTGATCCAGTGGAACTAACTCCTCTTGAAGATGAATATATGCTAATTGGGGAAGATGCACCTTTTCCTGAATTTTTTGATCGTGTTGAGATAAGTAATGAATGGAGTCAATGGAGAGAGGAGTTAGCTAAGAATATGTATGATGATTGGAGAAGAAACCATTAAGTTGTGAACCTTACTTTAGTTTATGTTTTTATTTATTGAATTGTATTGAACTTTGGTTTGCTTTCATTGTAACTGAATTGAGGCTTTTGTTTAATTTCTCTTTATATTGCTCACTTTCTGTTGGACCCCGAACTTTTCGTGAAAGATTAGCCCTATTGAATAAGAAATTTTGGTGATTAGTCATGAGTAAAGAACAAAATAAATGAAAGTTCTTGAACCAAGAATTTA
>JAOSBK010000001.1:25758463-25772960 GCA_027568895.1 Erythroxylum shatona | reverse complement strand
TGTATTCCCAAACGACAAGGTAATAACATGAAAGAAAGAGAGAAACCCCTCAAAACCCCATGTCATAAACAAAACACATCAACCCTGCGCCCCTAACATGAAATAAATTTTGCCCACCAAAAATAGAAAGGCAAAACTCAGAACCAGACAAAGAAACATGGATTTTGCCTAATGAACATAATAACAAAAAATAAAAATGCCAACAATCAAAATTGAAGAAGGAAGAATAAGAAAATGGCTTAATGAAACAAAGACAACAGCATGCCCGGAAATTATTAGTAAAGCACAAAGAAACAGTAAATATTAATTTTAGGCTTTTCCACTTCCCTTTAAAGATTGAAAGCAAGGATGAGAACACAGTAAAATAAATAAATGGGGGAAGAAGACTTACGGATATGTAGAAGAGCAGAGGTCAATCAACGTTTGAAACGTTTCCTACGAGGAGAGTAAACATTAATTTTAGGCTTGTATACTTCCCTTTAAAGAATGAAAGCAAAAGATGAGAACACAGTAAAATAAATAAATGGGGGGAGAAGACTTACGGATCTGTAGAAGAGCAAAGTTCAAGCAACGTGTGAAACGTTTCCTGTGAGAATAATCACGAGCTTGAAGAAGATAAGGAATGGATGTCGGGAGGGAGGCAAGAATCACGAGCTTGAAGAAGATAAGGAATGGATAAACACACTATGTAGTGTTTGTAGGCAATCAATAAATAACTAGTTATTTGTATGTTGGAGAATTTGTTGTATGTACAGTTGGAGACATTGGAATTGTGGTGGTCCCCGTGGTTCCTCAGAGACAGTATATATATATCCCTCTTGCTTTTGATTAGTTTTTTTTTTTTTTAATTCGAGAAAACCTCACAAGTCAGCCAAGCAGGCAAACCTTTCTGAGAGCTCAACTGATACACTACCTCACAGGCAGGCTAAGCGGGCACACCTCATTATTGGGAACCCAACTAGTTCTCCATCTACAGGTAAAACCCCGACTGCCCCAGACTCTTACAAGAGGGGCTATAATGGAATCGAACCTGGGACTTAATCAAAGTCAAGCCCCGCTCTCAACCATCGAGCCACACCCCTTGAGGACACTTTTGATTAGTTAATTGAAGGTTAATGGTCCCTAATGGATTGAATACAATGATTAACCTACAACGTAGTTACTGTCATAACATTTATTTGCTACAACCCTAAATTCAATGTTATAGCACTTATTTTAGTGTATAAATGTTTAACCATTAGTAGGCAGTATTATGTTCATCCTACATCACAAATAGAGGTATGATCAAACAAAGGAATACATCAAAAATGGATTGTGCAATTTTTTTTTTTTGTATGTGGAAGTATCGTGGTGGTTTTAAAGGGTGAACAAGGTTATGCATAAAGAATTCCCATAAAATTTTGGAATACAATAATTAACCCATAAAATAGCTATTGTGATGACCTCTAGTTGCTATAGCAATTACTTACGAGTTCATTATTAGAAAACATAAGCTTAAGAACTTATAATTCGAGTTTGAAATTGTTCTCTATAAGAGTGATCCATACTTAGTTAGGAATGATCCCGAAACTCCATAAATTAGTTCTAAAAACTTATTGGTGTGATTCCAATAGTTTAAATTGTTTCAATTCCTAAATATTATTCTTAGATCTTAATAAAAACAAACTTAAGAAGTGATTTATAGACCTAGCCTTTATTTCTATTTTTTTTGAAAAATGAAAGAATTAATTAGATTACTTTGGATGAAGCTACAACAATATTACAGTATTTCGCACCATCTATGGATTTCTAGCTAACTAGGTGCTTCTAAAAACGCAAGCTAGAGAGAATGAAAGTTAATTGTAATACACAGCAACTACAAAAAAAAAAAAACAACAACAAGAGTTATAACCACCACTTAGTTCTTATATTACACTAAGGAGAGAGACGACATTGTTTCTCTAATCCAGTTCACGATATTCTCAGCTAGTTGGTACTTATTAAGCTCCTTTTGTTAGTAAAGTCGACAATTGCATTCTTTCCGTATCATGTATATGGAAGTGATGAATGCCAATTTTTGAAGGACTACATTCTCTTTATTCGGTTTGGAGAGGTTACTAAATAAATTCAAGGTCTGCTCCCACTCGAATGAAAGATTCACCATATCCACCATGTATTGTATCCTGCTCCATATGGTTTTAGTGTATTCGCAACTGAAAAATAGTTGATCTCGATCCTCATCCGCATTACGACATAATACACCATGTAGTGTATCCTTTATTTCTATCATGTATTAACATAATCTATTTTTAGTTTGTAGACCTATCCTAAGTAATATTTTGAGCTTATTTTTTTAATTTCCAGCCCTAAATCCAATGTTATAGTAGCACCTATTTTTAGTTTGTAGATGCTTAACCAATAGTAAGCACTCTTATATTCATCCTACATCTCTAATGGAGGCCATATGGAGACATAATCAAACAAAACAAAAGAAGACACAAAAAATGGATCGTGCAATTTTTTATATGGAAGTTTTGTGATGGTTTTAAAGGGGGTACAAGGCTTATGAATAAAGACTTACTATTAAATTTTGGAATATAATAATTAACCCATAATATAGTTACTATGATGATTTCTAGTTGTTATAGCAATTATTTAAAAAATTATTTTTATAGAACATAATGTTAAGAACTTATATTTCAAGTTTGAAAGTGTTCTCTTTGACAGTGGTTCCCAGGTACTTAGGAATGATTCCTAAACTCTAAAAACTAGTTCCAAATTTATTTATTTTTGTGATTGCAATAGTTTTATTTATTTCAATTCCTAAATATTATTCTTAGATCTTAATATAAACAAACTCTAAGAGGTGATTTATAGACCTATCCATTATTTTTATTATGTAACATCAACATCTATTTTTAGTTTGTAGATCTATTCTAAGTATTATTTTGAGTTGGTTTTTAATAATAGGCGCTAAAAGGTGATTTGTAGACCTATCCAAAGTATTATTTTTATCTTTTTTTTTTAATTTAGAGCCCTAAAATCAATGTTATAATAGCATTTATTTTTGAGATGTTTTAAAGGGGTACAACAGTTACGAATAAAGACTTCCCGTTAAATTTTAGGATACCCTTCATATGCAAAATCACACATTTGTTCATGAAGTAGCCACTCTCCAGATTAGGGTAAATGATGACTAAGAGAGCACATAGCCTTATCATATAATTGGAACTTTTGTTGGTTATATGTATCAATTAAAATATTCAACAGTTACAAATATGTATATTATTTAAGATTTGTGTTTTTACCTTTATTGCAGTATAGTTATTTACCATCTTTTTTTAATTTATCTTTAGATGATGACAATAAATGGAAGAGCTAGTATGAGGGTATTTTATGGTGGTCATTCTACTAAAAAAAGGTACACTGAAGTATGTTTGTAAGCCTCTAAAAAGTTGTGATAACATGGACTTGGACTATGTTAGTTTAACAGATGTATGCTAAATGAGTGTCATTTTAGGATATACAAACATTGTTAGCGTATGGTATTTGATTCCTAAGAAGGGGTTGGAAGAAGGTTTAAGGAGGTTAGAATTTGATTAAAGTGCATTAATGTAATTAAATTGTTAGAGGAACATAGTATGGTTGATGTTTATCTAGAGTACATAGATGAATCAACATCATACTTACCAAAGTTAATATGGCATAATAAGTGGCATAAAAATGAGATGGCCATAGAATTGGGAAGTGATACTAAAGTGGATATGAGTTTTGACTCTAGTGTAGGAGTTTATTTGGGTTGTAAGAGTGGTAGGAGTTAATTTGGGTTGTGATGATAGTGATTGTGATATTTGTTCTCAAGATGGAGTTGATTTATTTAGCTGGTGGTTCTTCAAGGATGAGGGTTTGGATGGTAAGGATTTGGGTGGTGGTGATTTAAGTGGTGAGGGTTTGGATGGTGAGGATTTGGGTGGTGAGGAGTTGGGTGGTGATTTGGGTGTTGAAGAATGAGGTGATTTTAGTGGTCATGATATAGGTAAATTTGAATATGATTTCAACATTAGTTTTGATGTATATTACGATACAATGTATATAAGTTGTTTTAATCCTGGGACTTTCTTATCGAGTGGTGAATATCCCAGTGGTGAAGATTAAGATGTTCCTTCCTGGAGTCATTGCAAGTGAATGGATGCTGGGGATAATTTTTTATAATGCTAAATACTTCAAGGAAGCGGCTGTCAATTATGCATTAGCAAGATGATTTAACTTAAGTTTTAAGAGGAATGAAGAAAAAAGAATAAGATATGATTGCACTAATGGATTCCATTTGAGTTGCATGCTTTATATGATAAAGAAGATAAATGCCTGAGCTAAATATTTACAATCCAGAGCATACATGCAATCCTATAATAAACTAAGGCTAGTTACATCCAACTTTATTATGAAATACTTCAAAGAAAAGTTCCTAGGCAAAGAAAGCATTAAAATCAAGAAAATGGTGGAAGAATGTAGAGAGAATAAATTTGTCTATTAATATTAGCATGTGCAAGTATGTGAGGAGCAAGGTACTTAAAGAAAAAGCAAAAGAGCAACATATCAAATATACAAAACTTTATGGTTATATCTTTAATTGAAAGAAATGAATCTAGGTTCTATGGTAGACCTTTAACTTAAAAGGGATAAAGATAAATTGATATTCAAGGTAATGTATGTTTGTTTTGAAGTAACAAATATAAGGTGGAACAAGTTGTGACTAGTTATTGGTATGGAAGGATGTTTTCTGAAGACAAAGTACCAGGGATAACTTTTAAGTTTCATAGGAGTTGATAGGAACCGAAACATCTATCTAATTGTATAAATAATAATTGAGGTGGGGAATACTAATGTATGGATATGGTGTATAAAGCATTGAGCTAATGACTTAACAGCTTAGAGATGGTGAAGGAATAACTATGATTTCTAATATGCAAAAGGTAATTCATATGATAAAAAGTTATTTATTACATTCCTCTATGCTTTTAACTAGTTGTTATTAATTTTTAGAGACCCATACAAACCAAGAATGATGTATTGCCTTTTGCTATACATAGGATATATGTAAGGCATATATATCACAATTGAGTAGAGAAATGTAGAAGGATCCATATTTGTATATGTATCCTAGTTGGATCCATTATGTTTATTTTGTGTACACTTTGGTTGAATCCATTTGCAATATTTTAAAAACAATTCGGTTGGGTCCATTGAGTTACAATTACAATATTATTTTCTTAAAAGACTACCTTAATACACAAGGCTTCCTGCTTTGTGAGAGTCAGAGAGGGTCAACAATTATACGCAACCTTTCCTTTATGTTTATAAAGAGGCTGTTTCCGTTATTCGAACCTATGACGTTTTGATCATAAAGGAGTAACCTTACTAGTTGCTTTAAGACTCGCCCTCAATTACAATTACAACATTATAATTTCAACTTTTGAGGTTTATGAATGTCAATGTTACATAGTTAGATGTTTATAAATTTCAAATTTACAAGGTTACAAATTTTGTGAATGTCAAAGTTATTGGGTTACATGTTTATGCTAGTCAAATAGAACTCTGCAGATGAATTTTTTATGATTGCCTTTTTAAACATAATGTCACAATTTGAACTTCATTTCGAATATAATTGCATATGAGCTCACATATGAATGGACTAACCAATATATATTAACTAATATTTAAACGTATTTTCATGTACAATATAAGTACTTCTCACATAACCACATTCATGTAAAACATTTTAAGCTTGATGATTTCAATACTGAGAAGCATATAACAACAAAACATATCACTATAGAAATAACAATAATATATGTCATTAATATGTTCTTTAACTCATTATCATTCATAGCAAGCTTCAGTCATATTCTATTTGTTTTTTTTCATCCAACTCAATTCGTTCCTTCTATTCTCCCTTATTTGGTCTTTTAACAACTTCATTCCTATCTCATCTTCAATTGGAACTTTATAACTTAAAGCTAATTAGCATCTCAACCTAGCAATATCATTCAACACTCTCTGAATAACATCAACAACCCTCTCTGGAAAAGGGTTCATCATGCCAATGAAAGAAATACAACTCCCAAACTTATAAGTATTACCAAAATAAACTTTCATTGATACAATTATTGAATGCCATGTCACATATCATAACATAAAATTTTTATTGACTGGTATTTTTGGTACTTATAAAACGTATGACCATGATTTTTTTCACTCCATAAAGTTCTTAAACAAGCATTGAATCCACTTAAGCATTGAATGTTAGTTAAAGAACCATTGTTAGTTGAAGACTCGAAAAATGCATCTCTAATCTCGAGTGCTCCATTACTTAAGTATACGCCACAAGATAACTAAGAAACTATATGCCATAGGATAACTAAGAAACGACAACAAACATAACCATATATTTACAACATGAAAATATCATCAATTGCCAAAGCTACATATGATACGAATGCCTAAATAAAGTCTTTAGAGAATAAAAACTTGAAGAGGATTGCCCACCCATTGAGAAAAAAAGCTAGGACATAGTACAGTAAGAGCATTGCAAGCTTGCAATGAAGTGTTGATTGTTTTCACTGTCATCCCAATATAAACTCCAACCAAAATATACTCACAACAAAATTCATTTGTGAGTATCATCTTTTTTTTTTCTTTTTTCTGATAATCACAATAAGATGGTAACTAAAACCTGATGACTAATGGAGATACTTATCGTTAATTAAACTTAGAAAGGCAATATTCTACTTATTATCCCTATAAGAGCCAGGCACAACAAAGTGCTCTGTTTAAAAAAATCTACAAAATCCTATCAGACTGAATTTTTCTCCATACTCGAAATAGATAACCTATAGCGTAAAAATACAAATATTCATATGTATAATGTATGTGTTTGTATGTATGTATGATAGAGTAGAAAGCTTTAACTAGCTATAATACTAATATTGTGTACTACTATGAATTATCAACACTAGTATAAACAGGAAACAGTAAACATGAAATAGTAAAATTAGCAATACGAAAATAAGCAAGAAACAAGATACAAGAAAATTACTTAAGCTTTTGCAAACAAGAAACAAGAAATTTTAGCAAAACCAATATAAACCAATAGCAAAATTACCAACACGAAACTTAGCAACTCTACTGCATGGATGGAGCCTCGACTTCACCGATTGGATAATGATGGAACCTCCACACCACTAATTGGACAATGATAGAACCTCCATTGCACCAAAGGAGAACGACGAGGAAGCTAACTATGGTAATAACGAAGAGGGGGACGCAGACGGAGGAGATTTAATTTGGGGGAATCCAAAACAATTTCCATAATTAATTTTATAAGTAAATAATAAACATTTTATAAATTAATATTAATATAAAAATATTATTTAAATACACATCAACTATCGTATTGACAACTAATCTCACATGGTATGTTTAGATGTCAAATTCCAATACATACGTAATGGTTAATGACAGATTCTGTGAAGGGGGGAGTTTAATCACAAAGAATTAAGATAAGATCATGTAGATACCTATTCAGAAGTTTTTGCAATGTTATCATGTAAGATGGAACTATCATAGATTTAATGTTTTGCTAATTTCTTTTGTAATTGATTATGAGTTCGAAAAGAAAACAAAGACTAACATGTGAAAAACAAGAAATTTAGGCAAAAAAGGAAAACTTTCAACTTTTTTTTGCAAATTTTATTAATAAGATCTTTTAAATTTTTTGAGAAAAAGAAATATTTATCTATCACAAATCATCTAATTTGAGATTTTTATTTCTCACACTGATGTCTTAGAAAAAAGACATCAAAATAAAAACATTAAGGTGAAAATTAAAAATAAAAATCTTGTATATCTCTTTTAATGCCTCAATTGTTTGATGGCCAACTTGATTTAGGCTATGTTTTGTTAGGTGGTTATTAATTGAATGGAATATAATGTAATGTAATATTATTTCATCATTTAGAAGGATAATTTATAACAAAATAGAATGAAATAGGATGGAAGAGAAGGGTTTCACATTACATTTCATTCCATCTAGTAAAAATAAGTTACCTCTGATTTAGGGGTTTTAGGATGAAATATAAAATGATAAACAACATTTCATTATACTACATTATGAACCCTTCTTTCAAACAATATTTCACTATATTACATTATGAACCCTTCCATTTCACCCAAATAATAATTTTCTAATATTACATCCATTTATATTACATTTCATTATAAATCATTTCATTATATTAAAAACATTACGTCCAACCAAACAAAGCCTTAAAGAACTCTTCCTCGTCTTTTTGACCTTAAATAAAAATAAACAAAATTTGTTATATCCTGACAACATTAACGTTAAAGTTAGAACAACAATAGTTTTACAACACTTTCCTTCACAGCAGCAAAATCCCTGCTGGAATGGCGATAACAAAATGGCATAAAAATAATTTCCTTTAAAAAGAAAGTAATTCTTTATCCAAATTGACCATTTTGGCTTTGTTAATTCGCAATAAGTTAAGAATGTCGAGGCTTTAAAAAATTAATCTGTAATAACTTATTAAATTGGAGTAGAACTTCAAATCTAGTAATCGTTTTTTTTTTTTTTACAATGAAGCTATTTCTCTTTATTATTCTATTTTTCCATACCTATCATCCGGAAACATGAAATAAAGGTGTTAGTAACCCGGAAGCTAAAAAATGTGATTTTTTAAATCTGTATACCTAAGTATGCACTATGGATAATCTATTTTCGGCTCACACTTCCAGGTCTCTGAGCAAGGACTCCTAACTTAATTAGAGACAAGAAGAGTCGGATTTTACAGCTTATCCGGTACTCGCGGATCTGAACTTCATCAGGTGTATACTGTTATTTTTATTTTCATTTATTTATGTATTTATTGTGATATTATTTACATAATTTTTTACTGTCCTAGTTGTACCTTTTTTTCTCTATAACCTGCATTATTTTTATATTGTCTCATTCATATGTGGGTTACCGGAAACAACCTCTCTACTATGCAGAGGTAAGACTGCGTACTGTCAGACCTCCTTAAACTCTGCTCCATTGCGGGACTTCAAACTGGGTGTGATGACGATGATGATGATAACTAAATAATAAGTTGGAGGGTAAGTTTTAGAGTAACTGATAAGGTTACTCATTTGCGGCCGGAAGATTAAGGGTTTGAGTCACTGAAATAGCCTCTTCGTAAAATATAAAAAGAATATTGCATATAATTGATGACTTTTTTTTTACTCTTGGGAGTCTTACACTTTGAAGTTTATCCTTTAATTAAATAATAAACTGGTTAGAATTTCTAGAAAATCCTGTTAATTACTTGAATGAAAAAAAAGAAATAAATTAACATGTTAACAACCACCATATGGAAGAGGTATTATCATTATGTATGGTAGTTAAAAACTTCCAGAGAGTAAGGTGTAGACTTGACTTCACTAAAACTTGAAGAGCATGGGGTTTGAACTAGTCTAATAGTAATTCAGTAATTTCATCCACCAAACACTCCTTAATAATTGACTGTATTACGTATTATATACTTGCATCTTATTCACCAAGTGAATCACACGAGTCAAAATTATCATGTAACACAATCTCAACGAGGTGATTATAACATGATATTTTGTTCTGCTGTTAGTGTAATTAGGTTCGTCGAATATCGACAACGTTAATATATTAAACATTTGTGTCTGCAGTCTGCAACATGTCACATACACGAGTTCAGGTTTATTAAACGTTTGAAATAACTTATTGGGAAAATTAACAAAATGATAAGTAGAAGCACTACTGAATGGGAAAAATTAGAGAATAGATTTTTTTTTTTGGATTCGAGGAAACCCGTAGGCGGACAAACGGGCACACTTCTCCGAATACTCAACTAGTTCTCCACCTACAGGTAAAATCCCGGCTGCCCCAGGCTCTTACAAGAGAAGCTAATATGAAATCGAACCTGGGACCTAACCGAGGCTATGCCCCGCTCTCAACCATCGAGCCACACCCCTTGAGGGCTATTAGAGAATAGATACTCTCTGCCTAACCAACTTTCACTCCGTGTTCTTATTATCATGCAACCGAGATCAATTCTATGGCATGATTTAATAGATAAGATAATGACAGATTCTGTGAATGGAGAAGTTTAATCACAAAGAATTCTGATAAGATGTAAATACCTATTTAGAAGTTTTTGCAATGCCATAATGTAAGATGGAATTATCATCTTTTGTAATTCATTGTGAGTTCGAAAAGGAAACAAAGACAACATGTGTAAAAAACAAGAAATTCAGCCCAAAAACAAGAAAGCAGCGCTTTTTCATATTGTACAAACCTGTATCAACCAATGCTCTGGTCATCATTTGTGTCGAGAGGACGAAGCCAACAATCCTTTAACATGCCTCTCAACATCCTTCCTCACAAGAGAATGATGTAAACGTTCTATTACCTCCACTCCAAAGGAAAACACAAGAGCCCTTCTTGCAGTCTCCGGATCTATACCACGTGCTTCGAAATAAAAGAGCTGGCTTTCTTCTAGGTCACTTATTGCAGCTCCATGGGAGCACTTTACATCATCAGCGATAATTTGCAGATTCGGTTTCACATTTATGGTCGCACGAGGTTCAAGAAGTAGGCTTCTTGTTAATTGTCCTGCATCTGCCTGCTGTGCATACCTGCAGAATACAAGTATACATCTTGATGAAACATACACCCCCTAAACCATAATCAAGGTATGAGTAAAGATACAATAACTAAGAAAATGAATGATTAGCCAAATTTGTATGATGCAATGCTTCGAGTAAAACTATATAATGATGAAATTATGAAATTGTAAAACATATAAATGATTTTGATGCAGTTAAAATCAGGAACTTCATTTCAGTTAAATTTAAACAGTAAAAAATAACAAAGTAGAAAACTCAAATTAAGAGCATTGAAATAGAACACTAACATAAGAAAAGAGCTAAAAATACAGTAATCAGCTTAAATAAATGAATGAATACACATCTTAATTTTAGGCTCATTTATAACTTTGAATACTTCTTTCCTCTGATTCATTAAGGTTCATAAACTATTTATTAATAGACTCTCGTAAATTCAACACCATGCTCACCCAAAAGTAAATTTTAACTTTTTTTCTACAGAAGTCATATTGCACCGTTTCATATTATATACTATAATGAAAATTTCAAGTTGAATCCAAACTTGAAACTTCATATTAGATATGAGTCGAGCATTATTAAGGTGGGACTTGTTTGCAACAATCAAACCAAACTCAAGCTAAGCTTGAGCCACTATGCTTGTTAACAAAAGTCAAGCTTGAATCAGCTTAAACATTTATTTTTATACCAAGACGAGCTTGACCACATTCAACCTCCACTCTGCTTGGCACATGTACAACCCTCAGAAAAATGCAGTGCATTGTGCAAATATAGGATCAACAGATGAGCAGTTCAGGTACTTTAAAATTACCAATATAAATGCCCACAAAAGAAGTTACCTGTTAACCTTGATGTTGCCATCAAATACAGCTTGTCCTAGCGAATGAGCAACAATACACTTGTGAAGTTGTCGAGAATAAGCTCTTGGATGGTCCAAGACCAGCCTACTATGCAGATCTTGTGTTTGATCACTGACACACAAATGAAATGTTGACAATTCCGTCACCGTGTCTGGGCCCAATTGTTGAACATGGAGATTGTGCCTGCTCAATTTTCCACCGGTGCTTACCTCTACAAATTCATATGCACTTTCTGTATCCTGCAAATGATGATTTTGAAGTCAAACATATGGTAGGTTTACCAATATGGCATTAGGATAGGATTATACACAGAGATAAAGTAAGCACATATAATTTAGAATTGGTGTGGAGATTTTTAACATTACTTGAACAAAAAGATTGTGTGGAGGAGGTTTCAACATCACTTGAACCAAAAGACTGTGTAAAGAAACAAGATTGCAACAACAGACTAAAATTACAGGAGTTCAGTTTGGCTCACTACAAACTATAGTAGAAAGGGTACCTGTCCCATCTTTAATGCGACAAAAAGTATCCCCAAATTTGGCATATCATGATAGCTATTTATGTCTGAATGTTTCTCATTAGACAGTGTCTCCCTAAAGAAGTAGTAGTAAAAGAAGGAACTGAAGATGAAAAATTATATTATCATGAATTGTAGGTTACTTCTCTAGGAACCTTCATCATTGACAAATAGTTCATATAGATAGTCTATGGAGTATCATAAGCTTGATAGTTAGGTGATTCCATTTAATAAATAGCTTTAGTTCGCTCTCCTAAAACCTGATCTTCAATATATCTTCTTATTAAACAATAATTTGTGGAATATTCTTGAAGTCAAAAGTTTAACCAATTCATCTCTTACAATTGATATAAACCACAGGTCTTAAGCCTCCTTTGACAAAATAAATAGAAATTATTGAATACTCTGCTTATCCCTGAATTGACAATGGTTTTGGTGATTACAGATATTACTACATAATCTCCATTGTTTGATAGTTTATAAAGACTTCTAATCAACATATTGAACTTATGACATGTTTAGGCAGATGCAGCCTTTTGCTTGAATACTTCTAAACACAGTAGCCTGATATACAGAAATGTAGAAACAAACATACTGTAAGACAATCTCTTCAAAGCAAAAAAGAATCAGAAAGCCTAAACAATGTATACTCACTCAACCCATAGATCAATACGATAAAGAAACCAATCAAAATTTGAGCCACTGCATAAAAACTTTGAGAGTAATCCTTGTCTTCACCACTCTCTTTCAGGAAAAAACCATCTCCCCAATATGTTCTAACAAGTCATAATTAGAACACTAGATTACTAGACACAGTCAAGATATCTCTCCCAAGTCCCAAGCATTTCTTATCAAACAAAAATATTTTTGGTAAACTAGATACTTCTATATGACATTCTCTTTCCCTCTACCCTCACTTTGTTAACGTTAGAATGGAGGAAATAAAATAACTTTTGGTCCTAAAAATCCATCATCAGAATCCTATGCTACAACAAAGCACAATTTATAAAAGTTTGAAAAAAGGGGAAAATGATGATCTGAGTGGAAGAGAGATTCATATAACCGAGACAAAACTGTGCTAAAAGTAAAACTAACGATTTGAATTGCATGCATAACACCATTTACAAGTCCAGGATAATTGTCTTTGTCAATTATCCCCCCTTTTGACTTAAATATTAGAATCTAAATGGTAATTCAATAGAGGAAGTTAAAGACATCCATATCAGGCCTAAAGTAGATAAACTAAACATGAAGTTGTCAACATTCATGATTCACACACACACACACACGCTATGTATATGTGTGTAAGTATGTATGTACATTACTAGTTTGAAATTTGCCTTAGATGTTGCTAAAAAATAGTTATAGATGCCCTGATCAAGTCTAGACGTTAAGCTAATTAAGTTGACTTGATAGATGTTAATTGTATTCAAAATAAAACTTGAAGGAGTTAAGAAATGTTGATGATAAAAGGGCTCTAATTGAAGATATGGTCTACAACTGAAAACATATTTTCTAATAATAGTTTCAACTTATTATTGCATTAGTTTATACAAGTCTTGTTGTTATCTTAGTTATTAATTCAAATACAATAACTAGTATCAAAGCCCTCTTCTTAAAGGATCTGTATTGCAAATTGAGAGCTAACTATTAGTGTTTCAAATAAACTACAATTATTTTCTAACAAAAATAAAAAAGCAGAAAAATGGCATTCAGGAAGAAGGTAATGAACCACACCCATGAATCCTGAACTTGTCTTATAAATCAATGAACTCAACAACTGAAATTCATTAAAAGGACCTACACTAGACCAATTTATTGCTATTGAATGCGCAAGGATGGTGAAAAACAAATCAGTTGAGCGCATCTCACAATGATGGAGAATAATACTAGAAAAAGGTTTTGTACAAGATATTCCTAGTTATAGAAAACGGTATATATGCACAAGACTACAAGGTGCAGAAAATGTAGCCAAACTATGTTAATTTTCAATGAGTTCAATGGTGACTAGTCACCATTGGATCAAAATAAGATTCTGAAGCCCACCAGAGCTAGTAGCTCAGTAATAGGGCTTAGGGGACAAGGCCCACAAGGGTTCACTTCCATTCCTAGTGTGAGTCACAGCCTAATAACAACCAAGAATAAGCTAACGTTCTAAAGGAATGGAAAAAAGAATCAAAACTGCAACTTAACAAACACATTGTCAGCTACACAGAACCAGTAGTCAAAAGGAGGAAAGATAGAGAAACTGCTCATTTTACTAGTAAAATCTACATGACCACAAACCAAAAGAGACAACTGTAAAAGTATAGATGAATCAGACCAACACCAACATTTTCATAAAGAAACAGACCAAGCTAAACAAACATTTAAGTTCAACCTCGATTCAATCGAAGAGACCAAATCAACTACAAGATCAACCATTCAA